>BQNB010006477.1:37040-97363 GCA_026074375.1 Tanacetum coccineum | reverse complement strand
TGCGTAATTTTGAAAGAAACTGTTAACTACTCGGGCTAGTTAACTTTTGCCATGTTCGAGGTTTACTAAAACTTTAGTTTGGTTATATTTGCGTTTTTATTTTTATAAAAACCGGAATTCTCTATAACCTTGGCTTTGATACCAATCTGTCACACCCCGACAATGATGAAAACACAAGAATGCGACATACTGATTTACATTGCACAAGATACAAGATCATACCATCAATTTACAAAACATATAGATTTACAATAGTTAAAAGTTTACACTTTTAAATCAAAGTGTACAAGTCTTAAGTTAACACCCCACATGTGTACTTCTTAAATTTCCATTTCTCCCGATTTACCTTGGTTCGCAATACACCTAACAATGATACTTGAAAAGGTCAACAATAATGTTGGTGAGCTCGTAGGTTTGAAGAAAACCCAGTCGTTGTGCCAATATTTCAAACAGTAGACAATTGTAAAATATGACAATGAATATATGCAAAACATTCCAATTCCATGACTTAGCATCACCGCTAATTTTTACACCATGACATAGCATCCTCGTGCTAGTCATCACAACAACATATACCCATGCTCTTGGAGTCGTAACTCCGAGGTCACCCGCACCTAAAGCCTACCAGCTGGAGCATTTACTTAGGGCAAGACCATCACAAACATAGCAAATCCATGCTAATCACATACATTGCCATGCATCTCGATGCACGCAAGTACAATCAAACCACATAATATACACATAGCAGTCATAAGCATAAAACATTGTCCCAAAAACAAAACCATGTTTCGCACAGTAAGAAAACACATTCAAAATAGTTTTGAGTATCATTTTCCCCCAACGGAAAAGACATAAAAAATAGGGCTACGAGAACTCACCTCAAACAAAGGTGTCTAGCAGCAAACTCAATATCACACAAGCAAATGCAACGACGTCCGAACACGACCTAGTCCAATTAATGTTCCACTTAGACATTTATTTCCAAAACAGTTTTCAGGTTTGATGCATAGAGGTCAGATGCGCGTTGTACGGTCATCCTTAACGTTTTCAGTGGTGTGATGGTTGACGACTTAGTTTCAAAAGATAACATACTTCCAACTCATACCTTAGTATAATATATATACTTATACCATTTAATATAATAGTAGAGTAATATAAGAAAATTCTTATAATAATCACTTATAAATATACTCCGATAAATCCATTCGGTACTCTTAGTTATCATTAATTAATCATTTAGATTATAAGAAATGAAACGTTTATTTATGCTAAACAATTCAGGAAAGTTTCGTAAAAATAAAATTTTCAACTTTTAGTCGACGTATCAAAATAATAACATTTTATTATTTTATCGTAAAATCGCGTTTGAGTAAAAAATTTAAGTGTAGACTTTTTACAAAATTTCGACATGACCCGTTCGTTTATACCATGTTTTCTAAAGTTTTAAACCTTAATTTCAAATATTTTTCCACAATTTCACCATTTCCCAACAAAGTACCAAAATCTTATCTTGCAACGTTTACCAAAGCATATTTCTACAAAACGACTTTCAATATCATTTCATAAGTATGTTTCACTTTCCAAAAGTCCGCCAAAACCCTTAAAACAACTAGTTTACGCTTATTGGGCCTTAAGGCCCAATAGCGGCCCGTTAAAGTATCCGTAGATATATAATACCATTTAAGCCCAAAACTAAGGCCCTTTAGTAAAAATAAGCCCAAAACTATAGCTAACAAAATAATCCGAACCACAATAACCCACGTCTTATTGGACTTATTAGGCCGTGAGTCCATAAGCTCCATATTATATATAATAAGCTTTTAAAATAAGCTAATAAGCTACGTAGTATATTCGGTTATCACCATAAGCTATTAAAATAGTCCACAAATATACAACATACGAGGTAAATAACCAAAAATACTTTTCTTGTACTCCTTTAACTTGCCGAGATCTAATAAGCCTAAAATAAGCTCAAAAATGCTTATAAATAAGCCAAATAAGTCACTAACCAAAATAAGCTAAATATCAACTAAATGTTTTTCAACTATCACAACCACGACAATAAAACTACAAACCTTATTCTCTTTTGTTTTCTATTCGAACCAAACGTGCAACCCTTCTATTCTTTTTGTAAATTTTTCGTGTACGATTTTAACAAACGCACCGTACAACTAGATTCTATGCATCATTAAACACTCAAAAGTACAAGTTAAATAAAGATTTAGAAAACTTACAAAAAGGATTTTGAAAAGCGAGAAAAAACGCGAACCGACTACCCAAACGTAGCTTAAACAATAACCCGAACACTAGATTCAACCCGAAAGTACTCAAACTCTCATGTTTTTGATCAAGTTTCAAAAAATTTAGTGTGTGTGTGTTTTGTGTGCTCGGCCGAACCAAGAGAAAGAGAGAAAAAGAGAGTTTTGATTTTTGAAAGCAAACATGAAATGTGCATGTTGTGGATGGATACAAAATATATGTACTAAGGGCTAGGACCATTGTTGCTAAAAAATGCCTCCTTGTCCCCTCCTTAAGCTCAAAACCGAATAAGGATCCAAGGGGGTCTCGGGAGTCTTCGTTTTGTGTCGGGTTCACTTAAAACTCAAAAACCTTGACTCAAAAATATTTTCCGAAGGTTCCTAGTATTTTTATTCACTTTAAAAATACTTTTCCCATAACTTAGAGTATTTACACGACATATTTCCAATTTACACCTCCCAAAACTCATTTTGAACATTAACGGACGTGTCGGGACTCGTTTTCGGCATTTCAAGCTATACACGGGACAAACCTCCCGGAACACGATCAACACATATAAAATCCTCTAAAAAGGATTAACACAAGCATCATACTCATAAAATAACCACAATCACATTCATTCACCACCGTCAACACGGTACTTGTTCTAACGAAACTAACAAAAGTCAAATAGTCAAAGGACTAAATTAGAACATTCAAATCTCACAAAAGGGCAAGGGTTACAACAATGCTACTGCTCTAACCTTTCTGTACCGCCGAACATACGGAACACGCTGCACCAACCAAACGCAGGGCTAGGAGACTTTCAATACAAGGTATCCTGAACTAACATCATTAAACTGGGAATAACCTTCCCTTAAACAATGCTACTGCTCTAACCTTTCTGTACCGCCGAACATAGGGAACACGCTGCACTAACCAAACACAGGGCTAGGAGACTTTCGATACAAGGTATCCTGAACTAACATCATTAAACTGGGAATAACCTCTCTCTGGTAAGACACCATCCTCCGTTATCAATTCACTCGGAGGCCAGTTGAAGTTGCGCAGAACTTCAACTTCTCTTTCATCACCAACCTGGTGAACATCTCTGCAAGGCTCTTCGTTCCAAGAATCTTCAACAAAGATAAGGACCCTTCACTTATCAATATCCGAACAAGCTTTGCCCAACTGCAAAACTTTAGATTCTTCACAAGATGAATCAAACTCTTAGTATCTCTGTCACAGTATTAAACACTTTCTGCCTGAGCTCAGTCTAACTTCTTAAGAGACTTCTTCAACCATATCAACTCTCTGCTTGCTTATGCAACTGCCATAAACTAGACTTCTATAGTTAACATAGTGATACTCTTCTGTAGTCTAGACTCCCACTCGACTGTTGTTACACCAACTGTAAGCACATAACCAAGCACCTGCTTCTCAGAGCATCTATCCTTCATCTCGAACACTAAGGGCAACTACCACTTAGGCTTGTTGAATTCTGCCATGTCGGAGCCTGCGACCAACATGTCATCAACCTATAACAGTAATATAATGGAGGACGAACCAACCTTTTTTTAAGTAGCAACAATGGTCCATAGCACATCTCTTGTACCCTGCCCTCTGCATAAAACTGTCAAATTTCAAGTACCATTGTCTCGGTGCTTGCTTTAATCCGTATAGACTTTTCTTCAACTTGCACACTAGGCTTTCTTCTTTCCCAGCTGACTAAAAACCCTTTGGTTGTGTCATGTAGATGTCTTCATCAAGGTCACCATGTAAGAAGGCTGTCTTGATATCTAGTTGCTCTAGATGCAAGTCCTCGGAGGCTACAATACTCAAGACTAACCTCATTGTAGTCATCTTCACAACTGGAGAGAAGATCTCATTGTAGTCTACCCCTCGTTTCTGTTGGAAATCCTTAACTACCAATCTATCCTTGTACCTTTTCCTACCATCATGCTTTTCTTTAACCCTGACCATCCACAAGCTTTGTGATGCCTTCTTTCCTTCTGGTAATCTGACTAAGGAACACGTCTGGTTCTTTTCAAGTGAAACCATCTCTTCATTAATAGCCTTCTTCCACTGTACGGATTCTTTGCTACTCAAGGCTTCTGAATAAGACTCTGGTTCACCATTCTCTGTCAGTAGCAAATAGTTTGCTGATGGAGAGTACCTTCTTGGAGCCCTGGACTCTCTGGTGGATCTTCGTACATGTGGAGTCTCAGAGCCTCCCTCTACAGAGGATGCTCTATTTTTAGAGTATTCTTCATCTGATCTTCCACTATCCTTGAAGCTCCCACTGTTTTTGGACCCTTTACTCGTATCTGAGCTCCCACCTGAGATCTGAGTGATTTCTGAACTCAACCTATGCTATGCAACTATGCTATCATTCTCTGCAAGGTTCTTTAGAATATCTACTAACACCACTTGACTCTTATGTATTGGCTTCGTTAAGCTACTTGAATCTGTCACAGAATTGGCTTCATAAATCAAATCCACAAATGTAATATATCTGCTTCGGATAATCTAGTAACTCTTCGTATCCCAAAAGCTGTATCGCATTTCATCTGAGCCGTTGCCTATGAATGTACATTTCATGGCTTCTTCGTAAACATCTTTCACCTTAACAAATGAGTCATAATCAAATACCTTCAAGTGTGTGAGACTAGTATCCTTCCCTCGCCATTCCTCCTTTGGAATATGAAACCCTATCGAAATGTTAGGTATGCGGTAGATTAAGTAGTTCGTACTAACTGAATATGCCCATAACATCTTCAGAACCTCTGCACGAATCCCCGTGCTCTCTACTCTGAATGTTCGGCTCAATCTTTCAGCAACTTCAAACTGTAAAGGTGTTTCCGGGACCCTTTTCAGCATCACAATCCCGTTCTTAACACAAACTTAATCGGCCAGCAACTATACTCTCCACCATTATCAAACTTCAAACACTTCACCTGAAGGTTTGCATCATACCTACCGCAACTTCTGCTGCAGTCTTCGATAACAGTATCATAGTAGCGGGATCCTCAGATTGATGTAATAAATGTAGGGCCATAGCATTCTATATCAACTTGCTCTAACCTCTGCAGTTTCCTTGTCTTCTCTGACATTATGAAGGAAAGCTTCTTTTGCTTCCCCAAACCACCTGGCTTACAGAAGTAGATATCTACCTTTCGTACATCTAGAACGTTGCCTTTGGAAGCTAACATGTTCATAACAATCCTGCTCATATCACTAGGTCTCTGGTGCTACAGAGCTGCATTCCCACTACCATCAATAATTATGTCAATCCCCTCGGATTGTACCTCAACCATATATATGCTTCCACGTTTGTTCGCACGAGCTACCACCAAACTACCTTTGGTAACCTTCCACTGCTGGTCTCCGAAGCCTACGTGGTAACCTTCCTCATCAAGCTGCCAAACTGAGATTAACCTTTTCTTTAGGCCTAAAATGTACCTAACATCCTTCAGAGTCCAACTTGTATCAAAAGAAGTTTTGAGGACAACATCCCCAACGCCTGCAATGTCTAGATTTATGTCATCTGCTAAACGAACCTTACCGGAGCGTAGCTTGAACCTTTCTAACTCTTCTTTGCAATAGGTGGCATGGAACGATGCACCAGAATCCATAATACGATCTGCAACCATATTCTCAACGCAACAAACCAATGCGTCCTTAGAGTCTTTAGCTGCCATGTTAACATCCTTACCCCTGGAGGCTACGAGCTTCGAAATTTGATTTTGAAAGTGGCCCTTCTAGTTGCAATTCTAACACGTGATATTCTGCTTGTACTTTATCTCTCCTGTCTTCCATGTTTTCGACTTGTTTCTGTTCTGCTTCCTACCCTTTGTCGTACCCTCTGCCCCTGTATCTGTCCTCTGCACTTAACAAATAATTTTTATATTCTTTTGATGTCTTTCGACGGATATCTTCAACAAAGAATTAAATCCCGAATCCCTTTGAACGTTAGCTTAGTAGTTCTACACGAACCACTGACTGCTGTAACAGTGCCTGACCAACTCTGGGGCTACGAAGATAATAATAACAAAGCCTTCATACCTTTAGGTTTGGCTTTTGCCAAAGGTTCCTAAAGCTTCTTCTGATATAGAGAGTCTTCGATCTACATCTTATAAAAACCAAAATCATAACCATCATATTGTCGATCTTTAGCTTACCGTCTTCTGTCATTGTTTATCGTAACCTGGATCTTGATACCACTTTTATTAGGGTATATCGCACCTGCACATACCTCTGTACAGACCTCTGTACGGTATATAGCTCCTGCACACACCGCTTAAACAAACAGAGAATACAAACAAGGCTTACGAAAGATAAATGTGGAATATAATCGACACAAGATATAACGTGGTATCCACGACTAGGATAGTCATGGCAGTCCACGGGATCAAACCAGAGTGATTTTATTATTATGGTATGCATACACACAAGAGATACTATTAAGCTCTGAGCTAAACTGCTCAAGCTCGTGCCAAACTGCACGACTAGTGGTAAACTGCACGGGGTACAAAACACACACACCCAGATTCAAGTTTACAATTACAATGAGAGGGGTATTTATAAGTGTGAAACCCATCTTTAGTTTACTTATTCTACCGATGTGGGATTGGGTTTGCACCCAACAATCCTCCCCTTAAACCCAGTACTACAATAAGCCTCCCTTCCAACGATACATGACGCAACATGTTCTAGAGTCGTTGGACCACCTGTCCCACTCTATCTGAAGGCATGATCTGCTCTACCCGAGCTATCATTGAATCTTGGGGTTGCGCCACCTGCACCATACATATCGGGTAATATATCAGTCTTCACAACTTAACAGACTTCGGATGCGACACATATTGCGAGGTGGTTCTTTCAAGAGGTGGTTCGTTTGCATGGAGTTCCAAAGTCCATTACTTCGGATCGGATTAGTAGCTTGTGTGGGGAAAATCCTAAACTTTGGGATGTGTCGTTGGCACAAGCTGAATTTGCTTATAATAGTGTGGTTCATAGTTCCACGAGATTTTCACCATTTGAGGTTGTGTACAAGACTTCTCCAAGGTGCCAAAAGTTCAATATAGACCCAATATTTGTCATAGACCCAATGAACCAATCTTAGCCACTCATTTTTTCATCAAAAATAAAAAAAACCCACTTTCCACCTTTTAAAAAATTAAATATCTCACACACTGTTAATCGTTACGCAAAACAAAACATATCATCGCGACGAGAATTAAATTATCTTTCTATAGAGGGGCGACACTATGTACTTTCGACGAACTTTTTTTTATGATTTTATGAAGTCATATACGATTTTATGAAATCATATATGATTTTATGAAATCATATATGATTTTATGAAATCATATATGATTCGTTATACGAATCATATATGATTCGTATAACGAATCATATATGATTCGTCACACGAATCATATATGATTTTCGCAATTCGTGACTGAAACAAAATTGAAAAAAAGTTCGTTAGAATCACAAATCATATATGATTTCATGAAATCATATATGATTCGTTATACGAATCATATATGATTCGTTATACGAATCATATATGATTTTCGCAATTCGTGCCTGAAAAAAAAAATCAAAAAAAAGTTCCTCGAAAGTATATCGTGTCACCCGTCTACTGAAAGATAAAAAAATACTCGTCGCGATGGTGTATTTTTTGTCGTGTGACGATTTACCGTTTGTAAGATATTTTATTTTTAAAAAAGAGGTGGAAAGTGAGTTTTTTTATTTTTGATGAAAAAATGAGTGGCTAGGATTGGTTCATTGGATCTATGACAAATAATGGGTCTATGTTGATCTTAACTCTCTCCAAGGTACGTGGTCGATTTAGTTGATTTATCGGGAAAGCAAAATGTTCAAGCAAACAGGATAGTGGAAGAAGTTCAAGCTACTCATGAGGTTGTACGAGCCAACATTACCGAAGCAAATGCTAAGTACAAAATTGCAGCGGATAAGTATCATCGGAGGAAGTTGTTCCAAGTAGGAGATGAGGTAATGGTGTTTCTTCACAAAGAATGTTTTCCAATTGGAACTTATAGCAAGCTACAACCAAAGAAATATGACATGTACAAAATACTTTGAAAGATTAATGATAATGCTTATATAGTGGACTTGCCAAATACTATGAGTATTTTAAAGACTTTTAACGTGTCAGATATTTATGAGTTTCACTCCGAGGACGTGAATGAGGACAAGCACTCGAGGACGAGTTCTTTTAAAGAGAGGGGAATGCATAAGAACTATTATTAAACAAGCCTAGCAGGGAAGGAATAAAAGGATCGTTAGATCGCGAGGAAGAGAAGGAATGAATTACTAGTGGTATAGGAGTAATGTTACTCCTAACAAGTAATGTTACTGCTAAACAAGAGGATTACATACTTATGTTACTGGTTTTTTGGGAGTAACTTTACTTTGGAGTAATTCTACTATTCTTGGAGTAATTCTACTATTTGTGTCGTGATATTTAGTTTTCTTATTTTGTTTATTCTATAATATTTTGGTTGACTTTTTCCCCAAGTTTAGTTTTCCTATAAATATAGGGCTTGAGTTTTTTGTGTTGGCATTCAATATTCAATTATCAATAAAAATTCACGACTTTTAGTCTTTATCCCTTTGTGATTCGACTTGAACCCGAATTAGAGTTTATAGCACATTTTCGTTCTGCGTCAGTATATATTTGACTCAAAGCGTTTTGCTAATATGTGCCCACTGGGCACATGATAACGTGCATTAAATGAACATATGTTTTCCTTTTATATCGAAAAACGCATTTAATAAACATCCATTATAGCTAAAAATTACCTAAATTAACAATGGCAATCGTTATGAAGTACTGTTTAATAAATACTAGCATGTTACCCGCGCAAAGTCAGCGGTTTCGGGGGCATTAAAAATAAAAAAAGCTAAAAATTAATAAAAATATATCAAAATATATGTTGAATTAAAGAACACAAAATTTTAGAAAATATGGTGAATGTAAATCATATAAAAATAAATAGATAAAAAAATATTTTAATTTAAAAATAAAGGTGATTTTTTAATCAAGAAGTGACACGTGTCACTTTAAGATGTGTTTCCTTAAATGAGATGGATGGTTAAAATTGCACATAACAAAAAGTTAGTTACATCCCATGGCATCCCACCCCCTATTGTTGGTTGTTTTAAAAAGAGGAATTCCATAAAAGAAAGAGAAAAGTCTAAATTTTCAGACATTCTAAATATGAAAGTGTCCAAATATTTTATAATGTGGTATAGATAATCTAGTTAGTGATTACATTTTGATTCCTAATATAAGATATCGTTCTACGGTCACACCAAACAAGAGAATCAAGCATGTACATATTTCTTTCTTAATTCTCTCTTAGTACAAAACATCGAAATCCAATCATAGAGTTAGTTGATATGTTTTGGCCCAATATGATTAGCTTTAGCCCGTTTATTCTTTTTCTTTATTCTATTATCGGTACCAAACACCCCTTGAGTTACTACGAACAACTATAATTGTTTTTCTATGTTTTAATATAATTGTTCCATTTCTTTTTTCACCAATCAAAAGCTTTTAGTAGCGTTGGATCATGTTTACTTTTGATTGTAGCCGTGTGAATTCCTCATTTTAAGTGAAGAGTTAGGTTAATAGATCAGGGGAAAAAGAAGTCAACAACATTGAACCTAAGACGTGGTTAACATTTCTTTTTTAATTTCAAAATGTTGCCTTACTATCTAGGACATCTGTTGAGGTAAAGATCCGCTAAGCATGAGGAAAATAATCCTTCTGTGGAACTCAGGTCCTTAGCAAGCCTGTAAAGAAGACAACACACGTTATCCTTGCCCAAGACCAAGCTCCGGTGTGAGAATGAGTACTTGATATGAAGATAGCCGTTAGGCAATGTTGTTAGTATAGTAAATGTGTATGGAATTGAATGAGACTACATTGAATGAGCTTGAGGTATTTATACTACCCCAAGTACTATACCTGACACCCATAGGGGAATGGACTGTCGAGCTACATGGTTAGGGCATTGTTCATTCCTAGGAAATAGTATCCTTGAATATCTGGGTAGGCGGTGCATGCTTGGGTATTGCTATGGACCGATGGTTCTTTAGATGTTATCTGGATAAAAGGATGTATTGGTCTTTCCCGAGATGCTAACGTTGCTTATCCCTCTGAGATACTGCTTTGACACCGGGGACCCATGCCGGTTGGATACAGGGGTATCGATTTGGTTAAGTCAAAGGGTCACGCGGCGTAGGCTTAGCAGCCATATACACGAACATGTCCCCCCTTTAGTGTTGTATCAGCATAAGTGTTGATGCAACACTTTTAGCGAAAGTGTCAAAAAGTTTTTTTTTAGAAAATGAAGATTCTCCCGTCTTAGTTTTATTAATGAGCTATCAGACAGACGCCATAATTACCGAGGGTTAAAAAGTCTGGTGAGTCATACCTAGGTATTTGTGATTGTGCCACGTGTCAGGGTGATTTTCATCATACGGTCGTGGTTGAGCCACGTCGTATACTGACACGATGCGACGTTTGATTCTCCTCACTTTTCTTATATAAATAGAGGGCCTCTTCTCATTTTTACAGTCACATCTTTTTTCACCGCTCCGCACCGATCGACCCCTAGGCTTGTTTGCGTCTTCCTCCATGTGTGTTTTTCTTCTTGTCTTTCTTTTTCCTTATAGTTGTGTTGCCTTCCCCTCGGATCCTTCATCATGTCACTGGAAGAGTCTGATAACCTCAACATCCAGGATGTTGATCCGATTGATCCGGTCTTGGAGGCTGATGTCCTTCCTAAATTTAACATGCATCTCTACCAATCCTCTGTGACTAAGACTCATGTTAAATGGTTAGTCAAATGCTACAAGATTCCAGAAGACCTACACCCTCGTGTTGTTCCCGAAGGCATGACGATGGACGCTATACCTTACGATTCCATTGGACTCTATGTACATCATTTTCAACAAGGGGGATTAAGAGTGCCTTTTTCTTAAGGGTAGTGGAATATTTTTGCGTACATATTTCCCAACTTGTTCCAATAGGCGTGAACCGTACTACCCTATTTGAGATGTATTGTCGGGCCTTGAATATAACTCTCACCGTTCTACTTTTTTGAGTTTTTGACAAGTAATGCAAACAAGGGAACTGGTTCTCTTTTCTGGGTAGGATTGGAAAGAATTGTAAACCTTGTTTTAAGGATGCTCCTTTTAGCTTAAAGAAATGAAAGACCGGAGGGCTACAACAATTGCCATGCCTTGGAGGCACCATGACTCGAGCGTGGCGGACCCTTTTCCTAAATCTGGTAAGTTTAGTGAATCAAAAGCAGAGAGGCTTCACGAGTTTGTCATTACCCTTCATAAACCTGCCCCCAGTCTCTTGTACGCTGTCAGACTTTCCCACACTTGGAAGTATGCCGGACATATTCCTATTTTAAAGGATTCAAAAAGGGAAGGGTAATACCTTTATTTTGTTAACTGTATACTTTGCTAATTTCATTGTTGTATCATATCTATTCACTGTTTATTTATTTTCTTTTGCTTTGCAGTTCTCACGCTGGCCGAGTTTTTGCGCATGCCTAACTTCAAAGGTTGCAAGGTGGTTGCCGGTACACTACTACCATCGGGTACTGCCTGCTTGACTCATACCACCCCTCCAGCCACAAGATTGGAAGATATTCAACCCAAAACGGGGGATATGGAGGTTGCAAAAATTCCTTGCCGTAAGGTACTTGCTGAAAAGGAAAAGAAAAAGAAATGAAATAAAGCTGAAGCTGTGCGCTCGAGAGAGTGGCAAAAGCCACCGGTGAGAAGCGTGCCGGCGAGGAGGGGACTTCCCGTCCTAAGAAAAAGAAGATGCATCATGACAGCCCCTTAACCGAGTTGAATTCTGAACATGTTTCTTCTCCCATGCCTATAAATCAGTCCCAACCTCTTTATGTTCTTGCCAACGAGGCACATGTTTATGAGATTGTCTCCGTCAGGTGACTGGATGCATTAAGAAATCTGACTGACGAGCAGAGTTCGGATCGACATAATGTTAACAAGGAAATGAGTGATCATCTGGTAGGCGTGGGTGGTGGCAATGGTGATGGTGACGGAGGGTTTGTTAATGAAGGTCATGGTGACAATACCGGTGGGCTCTCTGGGCTGCATACCCAACCTAGCCCTTCCAATCATTTAGGTATCTTCTCTTCCTATACTTGCTTTTATACTTTGATCGTGCTACCCTCCTTGCTTCTGCTTATGTGTTTGCTCCTGTCTTCTACATGACCCTAATTGGAATATGTGAGGAGATCAACTCCAGAGAGGGATGCTGTTGAGACTGCTGCATGTAAGGAAAACTTCATTCTCCCTTCTTATTTTTTTTCAGAGAGAAAATGATGTGCGCTGCCGTTTCTCTTTCTAATGTCCAACTATGATTTTCTTCAGGCTATACTGCCGGGAGATTCGGTGACCTTCCCTTTGCTCCCCAATGGGGTCTCACTGATTCAAGTCTAATGGATAATTCTCACAATTGTCGAGACATGTTGGCAAACCTGTTTATGCCGGCAGACAATGAGTTTCTTAACGATGATGTTTCGGATCAGTCTGCTATCAAACGATCTTGGCGGTTATTGTGTCAGTCTACCCAACAGCAAGCGAATGTCTTACTTCGTTTTGAGGCCTTGTCCGAGGAACATGCCAACCTTGCTTATGCTCATGAGTCTTGCAAGGAGATGAAGATCCGTCATAGAGAGTGTAAAAAGGAGTTGGGTAAGCTTAAGTCAACATATGATGAGAGCGTTCTGTGTATCACTAGCTTTCTAAAGACTATGATGGGGCGCTGAACCTTGAGAAGGGATTAAATGAGAGGGTTGAGGAGTTTGAGGGAGAGAAAAAAGGGTTGGAAGAGGTCAATGCAAAGTAGGCGGATCGGATCAAGCAGCTTGAGCAAGAACTTAGAGAATTTAAGGAGGATTGCCATCAGTTGAGGGTTGACCGAGAAAAATATGTCGTTGAGTGTGGGGATGGGGAGATGGTGAGACATAAGATTATCAACGAGTATCTCCCTACCTTTTTTCGTCGGTTGCATCAGAGTGCCGAGTACAAGCGGTCTTTGGGTGAGGTTTTCAGCCTTGCCATTGTGAAAGGCTTTATAGATGGTGTCTCCATTGGTCGAAAAGACGAGGACATTCGAGCCATCCTTGAGGCGACACCTAATCTAACCCTGCTTCTTCAGACACCTCTATGGAGGAGTATGAGAATTTTTTTAACATGAGATATCCTTATGTTGAAAAGATCTCGAGTGCCTATCTTCTTGATCCCACTGGTCTGCAAAATGTTATGCTGGATAAAACTGGCCCAACACTTGGTCAAGGGCCTCATGCCACTCCAGGTATCATATGCTTAGATCTGTTAGGTTTTTCCTCGGTTGTTGATGACTTGTAATTTGTTTTGGGTAACATTTAGAGCCGATTGTGGCAGTATGGTATCATGTTTATCGAACAATGTTTAATTTCATGTCTATGTTTTCATGATCTGGTATCGGATTGTATGTATTTTTGCGTTGTGTGCAATGATTATTTTATCTTTGCTGCTAATAGATAAAACACTTGATTGTATGTTTCTGGGACATACACATTTGCCACCTAATAGTTTATCCACATAATAGTTTCTCCACCCTCTTTGACTTTCTCAAGACATAGATATTAACCACGTGTGCCAATCGGAGGGGATTAGCGGTCCAGCTGGGGCCACATAATGCTTTATCTATTCCTCTTTTACATGTTATGGAGATGTAGATATTGACCACATGTACCAACCGGAGGGGATTAGCAGTCCGGCTAGGGTCACATAATAATTCATCTACTCTCGGGACATAGATATTGATCACTTATACAAGCCAGAGGGGATTAGCGGTCCTCTAGGGATTACATAATAATTTATCTATTCCCATAGACATTGACTACGAAAAATTTCCACCGGAGGTAGCGAGCCATCCGTCGAGCCACATGGTACTTTGTCTATAACTACTAGACTACGCCCTGACCAGTAGGTGTTAACAGGCCGGCCGACATCTGAGTCACATAATTATTTGTCTATATAAGTGTAGCAAACATTGACTACATGTATCAATCGAAGGTGATCAACCACCCGACCACAGTCATTATAACCTTATGTCTACTGCCTTAAACATCGTGTTGTGCCAGAATATTGCCATACCCCAAACGCGGGGGGCAGCCTGATTGTTCATTAATATCTGAAAAGATTACATTGATAAGTTAGAATTCTTAAAACAATAACTCCTACATGTAGCATATTCGCAAGTTGATTGCGTGCCATGTGCGTGGTACCTCCCTGTCATCCATCGTTTACAGCTTGTATGAGCCATTATGATATGCTTCCGTTATCAAGTATGGGCCTTCCCATTTTGGGCCCAGCTTTCCCAAGTTTTCCACCCGACTAGCCTCATTTTTTCGATAAACATAGTCGCCTACCTTAAAGGACACTGGATGCACCCTTTTGTTGTAGTAGTGTTCCACTTTCATCTTGTATCTAGCCTCGCGGATTGCTGCTATCTCCCTTCTTTCTTGTAACAAGTCAAGGTTCAACTTCATCTTCTCCTCGTTACCATTACCTTCTTTGACCATCATTGGCCGGTGTGTTGGCATGCCAATTTCTGCTAGGATGACTGCCTTACTCTTAAATGCCAGGTTGTATGGTGTTTCCCCATTGTTAGTCTTTAGTGATGTCCGATGGGCCCAAAACACATTGGGTAGCTCATCTAACCATCCTTTTCTTTCCTTTCCTAGCCTTGTTTTGATCCCTTCCATCAGACTTCTATTTGCTCGCTCTACCAGACCGTTGGCCTGAGGGTGCGCCACGACCATATTTATCTGCTGGATGTTTAGTTTTTTACACCAACTTTTGAAATGATCATTAACGAACTTAGTTCCATTATCCGTGATGATTATTCTGGGTAGATCGAATCTACAGACAATATTATCCCATACAAACTTCTTTACTTCCTTTCCCATCATCCTGGCCAATGGTTTTGCCTTGATCCATTTTGTAAAGTAGTCTATTGCCACAATCATGAACTTTACCTTTCTGGGTGTGATGTGTTGTTGAGTGTAGGTATTATTTATTATCAAGTTTTACATTTATATTTTTCCGACTATACCTAAAAACAACACTAACGGGCAGTGTACCCGATCATGTGTAGCTTTATTGGTAAGTAGGGTGTCGATCACTAAGAGCGAGAACATAATTCCTAAGTCTATTAGTATTTTAGTTATCTATGTTAGATCTAATCTATCTAATCTATGTTAAACATATGCTAAACCCAATTCTAACGGATAAGGAGGGGTTTCAGTCTGAGAGACTGGCACATGTTTGGTAGTGACTTAAATCTACTTCTGCTACCAAAACACACGCAAGACAATAATCAAAAGATAGAAGAGCGGTCAATCCAATTATAAGGAAATTGTATTAACCATGATTAATTAAATAAAATGTTGGTTAGTTTATTTAGTGCAGTGAATGACTTATTTCGAGGGTTATATCTTTCCTAGATTCAGACGGTACTTCTTCCTGAAATCTGAGAATTCTGTCACAATTAAACGCATCCGCATAAAGTATTTTATTTGCTGATTATAATTTATCTTAGGAGATTAATAATGGTGATCTTATTAAACCCTAGCCCATCGGGAATTTACCCACTTACTACTTAACGGCTCTTTATATTCTAGTAGCCCATTGTCCGAGTCTTTACCAAGGAAATTAGAACGTTATCTGTTGATCCAAGGTCGCCTGCTAGTCCAACTTGTTCACTAAACCAATGGTAAAGATAGGTCAATATTTGTGATCTTATGATTCTAGATATATAAATTGCAATACGGAGAGCCATCCCGGTATCTAGCTAACTTGGTCAGTATCACTAGACCCAGTTGATTTATAGGTCGCACATTTAAGCACATAGACAAGTATGTATTGATAAACATAATAAACAATCAACGATAAATTAAGCAATCGATATAAACAAACCAAGCATTATATTATCATAATCATGGCTAATACCCAAGGGTATTAGCCCTTAACCATTGTAATGTATACAAGCATAATAACGAACAACCAAGGTAACCTAACCGAGTTAAACGAATGATACCAAAAATTGAACGATTATTAAGAGTATGAGAATTACAAGGTGTTTCCTATGGAATTAAGCGCATTGCGAGACCTTCTTTGCTCTTCTTTATTATGAAAATCAACTTTTATGGTTATGGTATCGTAAATATGATCAATCACACCTAAAACTTGTTTTTAGGTCTTCTATTTATAGTGTTTGGAATTTCTTCGATACGTCATACTGGTCGAGGTCAATACGGCGTATTGGGAGTTTTCTTGGAGTAGGGACCATGTTCAATATCTTCCAGGATCTTTAAAATCTCGAAATAGAATACAGCGTATGGAAGTTCCTGGATACGGCGTATAAGTCTTTAGTTCTTTGCAGTTTCTTATGAAGTGCAGGCACAAATACGTCGTATCTTCCTTGATAGATACGACGTATAGTATGTCAGAACAGTATTCTTCAGATTTCTTCGTTTAAGCTCCAGAATGCGTGCCTTTTAGCTAATTGTTAGTGCAAATATTACGATATTTAATCTATACGATCTCTTTATGTTTTGGTGATGACAAATATGTGACTTGTAATACATAACGTAAAGTGCGCAAGTTACTCGTAATCACAAATCATCAATGCATACATACATCAACACCGATGTTTGTTTGCACCCGACGTAAATCACATAAGGTATGTACAAACAAACATTAAACTTGTAGGATGATCAAAGAAATAAGTTTTTGTCTTAAAACTTCACATTTTTATAAATGTGACAAAACAATTTTTCAAAAATCAATTAGATAAATTATTTTTGAATTATAAAGAAATGTTTAATGTGGTAATTATTTCAAAATTCAAATCTGGTTATTTTCCCCCAAAACAAGTATCACTTTCACCAGACAAGTTTGTCACCACAAAAAGACAAAAACAGGAGCGTCTGTCGGGGTGGTCCCTTAAATAGGCCGGCGGTCCCCTTAAATATCCGGCAGCCCCCTAATATATCTGGGACCGCCGTTTCCTGACAGGCTATTTTCAGCTCCTATAAATAGTGGGTCACCTCCAACTATTTTCACAACCCTTTTGCACGATTTTCTTTCAGTTCTTTCTCTCTCTAGATCTCACTAAATCTCTCTAAATCTTTGATCATTCAACTTGGTTAATCTTGTTTAAATGTGATCAAATCTTCTATCATTTCCTCCTTTCCTCAAGTGCAAGAGAAGAACTTCGGTCATCTTCAAGATCCAAAGTTATGTAGTCTAGTTAGTCCATTTGTAACATTTGTTACATATAGATCGAGTCCATATCTTCCAATCTTTAGTAGTGTGTAGATCCAAATGATGTATATATTTGGATGGGTTGATTGTGGGTTGGTTAGTATTTTAGGCCTTAAAATACATTGGTGAAGTGGTAGATTGGTTCTAGCTAAGATTAGGACTCGACATCTAGCTTAGTGTCAGAAAATAATGTAAGTGACGCGGTTTATGTGTTTAGGCCATAAAACACAAGGTTTGTTATGTTGGGCCATAAAACATAACGGGTTTGGTTGTACCGAAAAGAAGAATCTCGACATTCTGCTTAGTGTCGAAAAATAATGTAAGCATTGGTATAAGGTTTTCTCTCCGGATAAGGGAGTTGTTGATTAGTGAAAGTATCTCGAGTTGGATTCTCGGGGTGTGGAGTGGGCGAGAGGAGTTCGTGATCCGAACCATTTAAATTACCGTGTCCGGTTTTTGCATTTTTGTTACCTTCGCTTACTTATGTCTTTATATTTATCGCTTTACTTTTACCATTATAAATCGTTGTGTATGTTGTGCTAGACATGGTTGTGTAGCTCTTTGTATTAAACATTATGAGTGTGGATATATTGATAGAATATGTGCTAATTATTGTAAATATATTATCGACACTTCTCATATTACGTCAAACTTGATTGGTGATCTGATATAAAAGATTTAGTCCGAAAACTTCTTCTGGTGGCGGTCCCATAAATCAGGGACCGCCAATAGAAGAGTGATGTAATCTTTGATCTTAAAGTTTTAAAAGAACGTTTCACCCCCTCTCCTAATATTTTAATGAGTTTCCACACAATTGGTATCAGAGCCACGTCGCTCTAGTTTTCAAAACAAATGATTTTTAAAATAGAGTACGATCCATGTATCAAATTACCCATGAAGGGGGATTAAATATGAAAAGTATTTTGTTGCTTGATCTGTACTAGTTTTGTTGTTAAATATACCTCGTATACTAGCTTGGTTTGAAATATTTTCCAAAAAGATTGGACGTGTACAATACGTTTTTGTAAGTCTAGAATATAAAATGATGTCTAAAAACAAGTCTGTTTCTTGTGCTGGCACAACTCCCTGTACGTCCTACGTCTTCATTAAGTTAACCAAATATTTTTGAACAAAATAACGTTGTTTTAAGGGTCACTAGTGGCAGTGGCCATATGTTTGGGCGGGCACCAATATTCTGGGGGCTTCACCTTTATAGGGGTCGTCTGTCTATTTCAGCAGATTTGGCAAACTTCGAAAAATCATATAAAATCAACCGTAAGTCTTGTAGAAGTCGTGCACCGCATTTCGAGATTTTGAGTCACTTTCATTTTAAAAACACTTCAAAGTCTTCATTCTAACTTAAACTAAGTCAGAAGGCAAATTACTACACAGTTGTACAAAAACTTTGAGTTTTGTTTTAACCGTAAACTTGTATTTTATATTTTCCTTTGAGTCGGGTATTTCTAATTGATATATCTTTAAAAAATAGTGTATTTGTCCTTTTAAAATATTGATCTTAATTAATCTTTGAAATGAGGAGGAACTATTTCATTTTCAAATCAAATCAAGCTAAGTATACATCGTTATATCTAATACACAAAACAACGACGAATATCCTTATGTGTATGCTAGATGATTATGTGTGTTTACTTTTGTTTTAGCTTGATTAATAGATATTAATAAGTAATCATTACTATTTATAATTGAGCTAATCATATATCTAAACACATGTGCCATGTATGCTATTTGTATGTTACTAGTTTTCTGGATTATGCCTAATAGGAATTACGCTTAGCATTTCTGGTTAAAGTTGCCATAATTTGTTTTTGGCAGAGATATAGGATAGATCACTATATTTATAAGAGCTTACATAAAAATCTTGTAGTCCATTTTGAGGGTAGATTAACCAATTTAGGCGGAGAGTTCAATAGTTTGTCAAGTGTGTGGAAAAATAATGTCTTAAGATCATATGTTAAAACCCGTCACTAAAATATTTCCAACACATTAACTCTCTTCCAACAAAATATCTAAATCTTTTCATCATCTTGCATTGTTTGACCTTGGGTTGGTTAAACAAAATAAAAGATTGTATTAATACATTGGTAATTAAATAAAATAAAATGTATTTTTAATCTTTGCTTATACTTGAATTATTCTAACACACACATAATTATATTTTTTTAACATATAATTTTCTACAAAAGATGTGTGTTGTATTAAAATGGTTAGAAAAAATCATTAAGATACTCGTAAATTGTCAAAAACTATGCATACTTATTACTTAATCAACCAATTGGCTTTTCGCACAAGCAAAATATATGAGAATCTTGAAGTAAGAAGTTAACTTGTCATTATTCATCAACCTCACCTTACAACTAGTCTTAGGATTAATGAAACACACTATGATAATCTTTATTTGTTTTCTTTTAAAAAGAGTATCCGTGAGGGTCAAGAAAGATTTTGAATATATATCGATTTATTATTCAAATTATGATTGATATTATTATCGAATTTAATTGACAAGTTTTCGAGTATGGACAAGAAATCGGATTCTTATTTGTCTAGCTTTAAGATTATATCAAAATATAACAAGAGATATTATCTTAAACCTACATACTCAATCACACTCGATTGATATGAAATAACGACCTTCCTGTCGAGACGATACGATATGCATCGGATCATAACTCATACTTGTGTAGATGATGTCATATTGAGTTTACTTTTCCAATAGTTGTGTTCCAAATATTTGGCAAATATATGGATAAAATACACAATGAAGTAGGATTGACGACTTGAACGTTTTGTCTAAAATATTCAAGTAATTTACCTTGCAATGCATGGTAAAGTCTGTCATCCCCGGACAAGATCAAAATGTGCAATAGGCACAACATATGTAACTTTGCTCAAACAATTCAAAAGCACAACTCAAAACTCAACTATCTTCTCATCAAAACTCTCTCTTACTTTATCAAATATGCAGAGATATTTTCTTCCTTCACAAATGAGAAACCCTTAAAACCATCTAAGGTTAGGATTAGGAAGAATTGAACATATTCCACAAACTATTTTTGTGCTTTCTTTCAATAGGTGATCGTAAGAGGATTTTGAATATGAACATGATTATTATTCAAACGATAATTAATCTCACTATTCAATCTAATTACAAAATTAGAATATGAACATGAAATCAAGACTAGGATTTATATAGATCACGGAAATATCAATCAAATGATCATAGATATTTTTCCGAGTCTACATGTTTAACCATCCTTGGTTATTAAATGAAATCACGAAGTCGATTGCAAGACAACAAGATTAGTCATCAAATTGCAACTCACACTTGCAATAAAGATGTTTCATTGAGTCTAAAGTGTTCAAATGTTGTGTTATTAGCTATGGTCAAATTATACATGCTAAACTTAACACACTCTAAGTAGGATTGACGACTTATGAATTTCCATCTAGAAACTCATAAGTACACCAACTTGATGAGCAAGTCTTGGTTGTCATTTCTGAAATCTCAAACCAAGAACCCTTATAACTTATATAAGCTTCTCCTAATAACCTAATTTTAACACCATCTCCCAAATAGTGGGAAAATGATCCTTGCCCAAATTTGGCACTCCCGGAAGATGAATCTTATCTTAGAGCATCTGTAGTTTAGGGTCAATCACCCTATGACATTAGATTTAAAACATCTTCCTCTTGTGAATCTCTTGCTTAAAAATTCTAACATACACGTAACTAAACTTTAGTTAATCATCATTTATTTCTACAAAGAAACAAACACAAGATCTATTGAGGTAAATAACTTTAATTGGATTTCTTTCATAAAAGACATGCAAATGTGCACTCTTTGAACACTCTCATTGTAGAGCATTATACATTGTCACTCTTAAGCATACTTCTAGGTCCTAAATGACTCATTCTCTCTTATACATACAACAACTTGCATGCTCTCTTATTTAACCTTAGAATTCCACACATCTTGATTAGGATTATGTGAACCGAAATTAAAGTACGTTAGTTGAGTCATAGTAGGCCTTGTGTGAAAATACAATACAAATTTTATCTTTGCTACACTTCATTAGGCAAATATAGGAATTATGTTTTGTCTAACATGAGAATGACTACTGGAGAATCTATTGCACTAGAAATTTAATTTGACCTAACGGTTGAATTGCTTCCAAGAGTGAAGTTGGGTTCGTGGTATAACCCTAAAAATGGTTGTGTTTAGCCTGAATTAAGCACACCACTTGTGATAGTCTCCTATTCCTTTTCTTAATTTGTTAAATGGCTCTTCCTTAAATATGTCTATGATAGTCTACATCGATCTAGACTTTGATATTTCATTAGGAAAAATGTGTGCACACTAAGAAAGCAGAAATTAGGTTTCCCCTTAGTCAATCTAGACTACATGCATTTCACATATGTGCTTTGAAGTTTCAAGATGATAACGTGCTCCCACGTAATGCAATTATATGCTTTCATGTTTGTCTTGATGCTCAAAGTGTATTTGCTTTAGTTGTTGGAATGCATGTTTGTTGTTAAAAGATTTGGCCTTTTTCTAGCAAATTAGATTAAATATAACTTAGTTTATCATAAAATAAACACATGCTTCTATAAGTTGCTTAAAATGCTAAACTGTTTTCATGATGATTGCATTTAAAATTATCACATTTTATATTTGTCATTTTACATAACTTACGTGTTAATTGTGCACCTATACTATGTTAGTTTAATGTATGACAATTTATATTTAAATGTCATATAGTCTTACACATTAATCTTGTTGATATTGTTGTTTGATGATGTTAGATAAACTTACATGCTTAAATCTATATATCTTATGCATCTAGGTATATATCATCTCACACTATAATATTTTTCTTCGCGTCCGTGTCACAAATGTAAAAAGTCGAAAGAGTCATAAAACTGTTTTATATCTCCTAGAGTCTTCACTTACACATTCTCTTAATCATCATCTTGCTTTCTTCCGAATAATCCACTCTTTTGTCAAGAAAAAGTTAGATACAAATCTAACACTCCTCCTACTAGGTTTGACAACTTAAATATTAAATATTTAAGTATTTTTAACTTGCGATCGAAAACGTTAAAGGTCATATCCGAAAATCCCTATTCAAGCCTTTTAACAACATAAGTTAAAACGCTCTCCTTTTCTCTTCGACAAAAACATCATTTTCTCTTCGACGAAAACATTCTTTCTCTTCGACTATACATTCTTTCTCTTCGACGAAAACATTCTTTCTCTTCGACAGAACATTCTTTCTCTTCGACGAAAACATTCTTTCTCTTCGACGAAAACATTCTTTCTCTTCGACGAAACATTCTTTCTCTTCAACGAAAACATTCTTTTTCTCCGATGAAAATATTTTTTCTTCGACGAAAACACTCTTTGTCTTTCGATCACACCTCTTCCTTCTCACTTAACCACGCCTCTTCAACCATAGAAATGGCTAATCTCTTTCATCCACTATTTCCGCTACCACCTTTAAGACAACCATATACCTCGTCGTGTGATTGTTCTATGAACATTCGCAATGCTCGATAAGAGCTACATAACTTTGTGAGTATAGTTTATCGTATGCTAACCATCATCCGTCTTGACATTTTCAAGATCGTCATCTCTATCTTCGTTGGTTTTATTATTATTATTATTATTATTATTATTTTCGCGTACGGAACACACCGAAGATACGTCACCATTTCCTTCAGGACAATGTCCAAAAGGAAACATATCCATCAAAAAGGTTGCATTTGAAGATAACATCACCGACATTCTTTCTTTACCCCTCAAGCACGATTCGTTAAATTATCAAGGTTTAGGAATAATGGAACACATTCTATAAATCGTTCTCTTCTTTTCTTCTAGTTTCGATTTTAGTCTGTGTTTCATTCCGTGTCGTGACAACTTAACTACTTCATCTGAAGTACTTTAAGTATTTTTAATTAGCGAAATGCAAATTAAAATGTCACTCTTTTCAAAAAATTCATCAATTTCCCTAAACATCCCTCCTGTTGTCGGTCCGGCGGCCCCTAGATCTATTATGGGGGCCCCCAGATATATTTGGGACCGCCGGCAGTAGGCTTGTGATATATGTCATTTCTTTTTCAAATCATAAATCGAACATCCTTTCTCTATCTCTCTTGCTGCTACGAGCTAACATCTATCCTCCTATCCCAACACTCATAAGCATCATTGCTTATATTGTCAATAGTCAAGTGAATTTCATCATGAAATGCGTCTCATTCTCAAACACGATCCTTACAATCGTCATACTCACAAATTCCCTCACATCTTGGTCTTCACTTCTCGTAAACGTCTTTTCTCACCTCAAATGGCCTTTTCACTTCTGAACGGTTCTTCTCACTTTCAAGAGTCCTTTCACTTCTTATAGTCGCTTCACCTCTAATAGCCTTTTTTCTTCTAACGTTCCCTCTCACTCCTAAATGTTCCTTTTCACTTCTAATAAGTCTTCTCACATCTAACATTTCTTCTCACTTCTAAACGTTTCTTCTCGCCTCTAAATGTCTTGTTACTATTGAAATTCCTCTTATATCTCTTGACAACTTAATTATTTCATCCGAAATATTTAAGTAATTTGCGAAATGCAAATGTCACTCATTCGCAAAACTTTCTACTTTCTAGAAAGTGAAGAACATCAAGAAGATATTCAATCTTCAAGTGTTATTGAGTAACCACATCCCACATTTGTTCCTCAACATTGTCAACCAAAAAAACACCAAACAAACCTTTAAATTCTTAATCATCCACTTTTGTCTCGATAAGATCATATGCACATCAATTGTTAGTGCAAATGATATATCAATCTTTTCTATCAACCTCTCTTCAACACGTTCCTTCTTTAGTATCGCTCATCCTTTCCCACTTTTCGGCTCTATGGAATCATTTTCATTCATATCCAAGAGCACATCGTCTCTATCCTCGTATTATTTTTCTTGTTATTCTTTTAAAGTATATATATATATATATATATATATATATATATATATATATATATATATATGTTTTTCTTTTACATATTTTGCCAAGATATTAAGTGTCATGCGTCTACTCTTAAAAGGCCATTCTCATAATTTTTTGTGTCAATCAATAAACGAATCCCATTCTCGTTTATTAAAAGTCAGTCTAATCTTTCTCCTTAAATTTACTTCTCAATTCTTTTTATTTCATCATTTAGGTTGTTAATTTTAAAATAATGATTGCTTGTGTCTAGTTTCTACTTCTCTTTCAAAGTGTCATACTTTATAATAATAAAACCTAGAAGTACATGTCTAGTTCCCCGCTAATGTTTTGCTATATGTATATGTGCACTTGTCTACTAACTTTGTTTTATAGCACTGCAATATCTTGATTTATTGGTGCCCCAAACAAGGGGGAGCATACACTGAGGGGGAGCATTTGCAAGTGCTCTACTCATTTAAATTGCATCGAACTTCTCAAGCATCGATGATAATTTATTTATGGATCCGTTATAGTCAATATACAAGAAATGTAATTATCATGGGGACGCAATAAGCAAGGGGGAGCTAGGAGATATGTAGGTAAATAGCATGGAGTTGGTTAAACCGTGATGATAGAAGACTTCACTAGGATGATGCAAGCTCACCTTTATAGGAAGATTAGATTGGGGATTGTCAAATACGATAAAGGGTTTATTCATACTCCAAATACCTCACCTCCTCCACTTCAAAGTCACCCTCAACCTTGAGGTCCTCTTCTCATACCTTTAATTATATATTTGAAGTACCTACTTTCCTTTCATGCCTTCTTCTCATCTATCACGAGCTCCTCTTAATTATCCAAGAAACACAAAACCGGCTCAACCTTATTTCTTATGTTTTCTTCTCATTCCTTTAACCCATATACATGGAGCACCTACCTTTTCCTCATTCCTCCAACCTATACACTCTAAGTACATACCTTCTTTTCTTACCTACTTCTCATCTCTCATGATCTTTTCTAAACTATCCAAGAAACACACAACCACCTTCCCTTTTATTTCTCATATCTTCTTCTCATACCTCAAACATATATACCCGAAGCACGTACCCTCTTCTTATCTATTCTTCTCAAACCTCCAACCTATATGCTCCAACCATAATCCATATTATACCTTTTTGCTTCGACAAAAGGGGGAGAAGGGAGTGTAAACGAGTAACTTTTAAACTTTACTATGTACTATAGTTTACATATTTTTGTCATCATCAAAAAGGGGGAGATTGTTAGTGTAAATATTACGATATTTAATCTATACGTTATGTTTTGAATATGACAAACATGTAACTTGTAATACGTAACGTAAAGTGCGCAAGTTACTCGTAATCACAAATCATCAATGCATACACGTATCAACATCTCTCGACGTCTCAAGTATGAATCAAGACGGACATTGGTTTACACCCGACGTAAATCACATAAGGTATGTACAAACAATATTAAACTTGTAGGATGATCAAAGAAATAAGTTTTTGTCTTAAACTTTATATTTTTAAAAATACAACAAAACTATTTCTCAAAAATTATTTAGACAAATTATTTTTTAATTATAAGGAAATATTTTATTTGGTAATTATTTTGAAATTCAAAATCTGGTCATTTCCCCCCTAAAATAAGTGTCACTTTCACCAGACAAGTTTGTCACCACAAAAAGACAAAAACAAGAGCGTCTGTCAGGGCGGTCCCTTAATTCGGTCGGCGCCCCCCTTAATTATTTGGCGGCCCCCTTATATACTTGGGATCGCCGTTTCCTGACAGGCTATTTTTCAGCTCCTATATATAGTGGGTCACCTCCAACTATTTTTATAACTCTTTTGCACGATTTTCTTTCAGTTCTTTCTCTCTCTAGATCTCACTAAATCTCTCTAAATCTTTGATCATTCAACCTGGTTAATCTTGTTTAAATGTGATCAAATCTTCTATCCTTTCCTCCTTCCCTCAAGTGCAAGAGAAAAACTTCAGTCATCTTTAAGATTTGAAGTTATGTAGTCTAGTTAGTCCATTTGTAACATTTGTTACATATAGATCAAGTTTATGCCTTTCATTCTTGTGTAGTTGTGTAGATCCGGATAATGTATAAATCCGAAAGTGTTAATGGTGTGTCGGTTAGTATTTAGTCATCAAAATACAAGTGTGGGTGGTAGATTGGTTCTAGCTAAGATTAGGACTTGACATCTAGCTTAGTGTTGGAAAATAATATAAGCGACACGGTTTATGTGTTTAGGCCATAAAACACAAGGTTTGTTATGTTGGGCCATAAAACATAACGGGTTTGGTTGTACCCGAAGAAGAACTTGACATCTAGCTTAGTGTCGGAAAATAATGTAAGCATTGGTATAAGGTTTTCTCCGCCGAAAAGGAGCTTGTTGATTAGTGAAGTAACTCTCGAGTTGGATACTCGAGGAGTGGAGTAGGGCGAAGAGGAGTTTCATGACCGAACCACTATAAATCACCGTGTTCGGTTTGCATTTCCTTTTACCTTTCTCTTTACTTATGTCTTTATATTTATGGCTTTACTTTTACACTTGCATTGTGTGAATCATTGTGAATGTTATGTTAGACATGGTTGTGTAGCTCTTTGAATTAAACATTGTGAGTGTAGATATATTGGTAGAATATGTGCTAGTTACCGTAAATCCATTATTAACACTTCTCATATAACATCAAACTTGATTAGTGATTTGAAACAAAAGATCTAGTAAGAAAACCTCTTCGGGTGTCGGTCCCATAAATCAGGCGGCCCCCTGATATACTTGGTGGCCTCTATATATATATGGGACCGCCGGTAGAAGAGTGATGTAATCTTTGATCTTAAAGGTTTTAAAAGGAAACGTATTCACCCCCTCTACGGTTTCCACAAACAGGATGCTATTTAATCTTATTAAGAATTTATATATGTCGTTTGGCATCCCGTTCGACCCTAAATTATTTTATAAGGATGGGAGTAAATTAGGGCAAGTCTAACCTAAAGACTTTTCTGTAGACAAAAGTGCTTGCCGGGAGACAACCCGAAATGTATTTTCAATTTTTATCGAGTCTGTCTTCCCAAACTGTCCATAAGGCGTATCCAAACCCTATGGATACGATGTATTGACTTCTGGACGTTATCCAGTCTTTATTTTCAGCACAGTCTATACAACATATTCATTAAATGAATACAGCGTATACAGGTATCAATACGGCATATCATGGGGAATGGATACGGCGTATTGACTTCATGTACAGTTTTAGGTATTTATTTCGAGTCTAACCAAACGAATATACGGAGATAGAATTGCATTTGTTTTCTGAGAATTTACACAGGACCTCGTGAAAGAAAAATTGTAACCTTTGCCCTTATTGTGTTCTGAATATTTCATTAGTAGTCCTTTGACTATTTGACTTTTGTTAGTTTATTCAGATTTTGTATCGTGTTGACGGTGATGATTTTATGAGATATGCGATGAATTGTGGTTTATTGTGTTTAATAATCCCTTTTGGAAGGTATTATTGTGTTATGTGTATTCCGGGTGGTTTGACCCGTAAATTTTGAGAAATGCCAGAAAATGAGTCTGACACGTCCGTTAATGTCTAAATTGAGTTTTAAAGGGTTTAAAGTAAAAATATGTCATGTGAATACTCTAGGTTAATGGAAAAGTATTTTTAAAGTGAATAAAAATGCTAATTAACTTTGGGGTAAATTTTACGGTTGAGTTTTACGAGAGACTTATACCTAACCAACCACTTATGACTTCATAATCGCGCGAAATTAATAGGTTGTTTGGGTATAAAGATCGAACCATAAAAAACCATTTTTCTGACATTGTATTTTCCAAATACCCCCCCTACACATGTCTCCGAGATTCAAACTGTTAGCAACAATGAAGTAAAAGATTGCACTTAGAGTCTTAAAGATCACATTCGTCTATAACATATTTTAATCACATTTTCTCCCCAAATTATTAAATATAAAACACTAGTATTTGAAATACCAATTGATTAAAATTTGACATGAAAAATTCTACCATGATTTGGCATGAATTCAGATTCCGATAGCTCCCCTTCAACAGTATATGGGATACCAATATTTATTAAAACTTGACATTGGAATGAAAAGTTGATATGACACCACAAATGTTAAAGACGGGAGTGAGATGCCTTAGTGAAGCATGTAAATTATTAATTGACATTAATTTTCCACATTTTAATTTCCACAAAATTTGTTTGGGATACATAAAAATAACATATGTGATGTATCTAGACACGAATTAAAAGGCTTTGTTTTAAAAAGCTCCCCCTCAGAAATTGATTCACATAAATGACATTCTGCGTACTACAATTCTTTGAAAATTATTCGAGGAAGGGAGTGTTGAACACATAATTTTAACAAATACCACTTTTTATGGAAAAATACCACAAATTATATTGTAGACAATTTTGACATTGAAAGTTTTTTTTTGAAAAATTACGTCAACGAGTTTTAAAAACATGATGAGAAGACTTCTCTTCATTTAGAGTAAGCGCACTGAAGCGTACACTTCCCTATTACATTCGGGACCGAGTTATGTACTGAAATGTACATAAGTCATTGAGAAAAATTTAGAAATGACATGTTTTGAAAGCGTTTGAAACTCCTTTCGAACTTCATTTACACGCCCATGTCGATGTTAATCAACATTTCTAGGTACGTAAATGTTATCGATTCCAAAGACATTCGAAAGATTCTTTTTGTATTTTTGAATTTTTCTGATTTATATTTTGTTTTTCTAGGTTTTATATTTTCTATTTTCTTTTTCGAATTTTTTATATTTTTGTTTTCCCTAGGTTATATATTCTATTTTCTTTTTTCAAAATCTTTTTTATAAATAAAAAATAAAGAGAGGAATAAAAATATTTACAAATTGATGTTTGATGGATCCAAGCAAATCAATTGCCAAAAAAAAAAAAGAACCTCCAGTTCATCTGGAGTCAAACATCTCATACCGAGTCGTCTGACAAGATACTTAAACCTATCTTCCGATAAAGCTTTAGTAAACAGGTCAGCTAACATGGTATTATCAGTTCGACAAAGAATAATTCTACAATACCACTTTTCAACCTGTTTCTTATGAAGTGAAAATCTGACATCGTATGTTTTTGGTATAGAATGCTGACCGGGATTGACGAGATGGCTATGGGGGCTGCCTTATTGAAGTCACAATACATATTATTTTATCAAATGTGGAAGCCATATCTGTGAGCTAGTATCTCAACATAGAACTTGGTGCGTAGCACGCAGATACAGAACATACTCGGCTTCTGCTGAAGACATTGAAGTGCAGTCCTGCTTTTTGGATGACCAGCTGACTAACTTATCACCACCTAGAAATTATATGCCACCAAGATGTGCTCTACGTTAACTAAAAATAACGAAGAAAAAAAAAAAAAAAGAATCGAGACAGCCCGCAGATCCAAATAAGAAAAAGCAGTTAGTTCGAAACCGGTGTCCTTCGGATACCAGAGACCCATGTTAATGGAGTCTTTAAGGTACCGAAAGATCCGCTTAACCATAGTGAGATGTTTCTCAGTCGGTTTTGCTTGATAGCGAGCACAATAACATGTTGCATGTACAATATCTGGTCTACTTGCTATTAGGTACATGAGTGCTCCGACCATACTATGATATTTCGTTTGGTCGACCGGAGTACCACTCAAGTCAGCATCAAGGTGTTTTGTAGCCATTGGTGTACCAATGCTATCACATGAGGTCATATCAGGCCATGCTTATTTAAGTAACTCTTGAGCATACTTGCTTGTTTATAAAGATACCACACGAGGAGATTTGTGACCCAGAAGATTCCCTAAAAAGAATTTCAATCTCCTATTACCCCCATCATAGACATATCAAACTTGCAGTGCATTAGTGTTCCAATCTTTTGAAAGTTTTTTTGGGTTCGTAGAACCAAAAATAATGTCATCAACGTAAATTTGCACAAGCAATATGTCTTCCCCATGTTTAGTTATGAACAGAGTTGGATCAATAGAACCTTTTGAGAATCCTTTGGATACCAGGAAGTTGGAGAGTTCATCATACCACACTCTTGGTGGCTTGTTGAGCCATGATATTGCTTTCTTGAGACGGTAAAAACATTGTCCAGGATGTATGGTCAACAAATCCATCTGTTTTGTTACGTACAATCTTCTTCAGAGGTCCGTAAAGAAATGCTGTTTTAACATCCATTTGGTACACTGTGAATGATTTGTGTGCAGCATACACAATGAACAATCGTACAGCTTCCAACCGAGCAACTGGTGCAAATGACTCTTCGAATCATTCCTTCCATTTTAGCAATATCCCTTATCCACAAAGACGAGATTTGTTGTGAAATGACAGTATTTTTCCTCATCGACGTTTGTTTTTTCCAGAGCCACTTTAAGTAATGACATTTTGCAGAGTGGTATGTCGACTAAATTCCATACATCTAATCGATCAAACTGATGGAAGTTCTTCTGCAATTGATTCAATCCATGCATAATCCAGCCAAGGGGGGGGGGGGCTTCATTGATGTTCTTTGGTTCGGTTCGACTCACGTGAGTCTAAACGGAGAACAAAAAAAAAGATGCCTAAAATTACAAGAATGAACACCTCTCGCCATCTTGTTTCTACGCTACGGACTTGTTCTAACTGTATTGAGAAGGATTTCCAATGACTTTTTCTAATGATGATCTTTGCCAACGTTGTGCAATAAGGAAGGTGTTGATAGAAAGTAAAGCGGTGTTTGACGAATCAATATAACGAACGATGTCTCCCCTTGTTCTTAGTACCGGTGTACTGAAGATGTTGATAAATTCCGCACATCGTCGCAAATTATGGCATTTTCTGTATCGAATTCGCTTGAGTAATGTTCTCAGGTGCAGTGACAAGTTGATAACTTGAGTTGGAATTTATTTGTTTGAATGAATGTTCAATGGAGGTGGATCTGCAACATCGGTGTTGTAGAAGTGTGAGTTTGTGTTATGTTTAGTTGTCGTTTATCGAGATTATCACAGCATGTACAAGCGGAAGACTTTGACACAACAGGAGAATTTCCATTGAGTAATTCACTGAACATCGGACTATATAGCAATTCCAGCTCATTTGACGTTTTACTAAGTGTTAGCCAACTGAAGGACATTTCTTGACTTTGTGGACCGGGACTTAAATCTGTCTTGTTTCAAGTACCGTTGTCGAACATTGTGGACCAGGGTCAGAACTGACATGATCTGACGCCATCTGAGGCAATTCGTCAAAGTTAACATAAATTGTTTCAACTATCAGTCGTGTTCTCTTGTTTAAATACCCTGTAACCTTTGACTGAGTAGAAATACCCACAAAAATACATGCATCACCATTTCCTTCATTTTCATACAAGATTTTCACCATCACTTACGATGTAGCAAAGAGAACCGAAAGAAGTGTGAAGGAACTTGACTGACGGTTTAAAACGGCATTGATGTAGATGATAAGGAGTTTTCACTCATGACGAGGAATTAACAATGAACGGTTTGTAGTAAACATAGCTGTTGCAATTATTGCTTCAGCCCAGAAGAACAAAGGAACTTTTTATCGGCAACTTAGCATGTTCAGCACCCAACAAGAGTAACGGTTTTGTCTTCGACACAACCCCGCCCCCATTTTGTTCAGGTGTTGAAGCAGTTGACGTTTTATGTCTGATTTCCCTCATTTGCAAAGAATTTCTGAAGAGATTTATATAAGACATTTCGCGCCTTTGTCAGTTCGAACTGTTGTAACTTGAGCATGAAGTCCTCTTTGGACAAGTGTGAGGAAATCAATGAGAACTCCAGGGTTTCATCTTTGGACCTCAAGTAGTGAGTCCAAGTATACCGGGAGTAGTCATCAACAATCACGAGAACATATTCTTTCCATTAATGCATTCCTACCCCGCCATTGACCACATAAGTCCAGTGTAGAAGTTGAAACCCGTCTTATTTGAGCTCCGTGTAGTCTTAAGTGTGAAAGACTTTTCTTTTGCTTTCCCCAACTCACAAGAAGAACATAGATGATCTTTGACGAATTTCAGCTTTAGAAGGCCATTCACAATATTATTCTTTGAAAGCAAGTTTATGATGTCGAAGTTTAAATGAGATAGACGACGATGCCATAACCATGCTTGAGACGATGTTGCTTTAGCCATTAATCAAATTGGATTGGGAGTTGTTATATTTTGAAGAGTGATGGAATAAAGATATGTACCACATGAACCTGTGAGAAGATCATTTCCCTTCAAATCACGGATGTAACATGTAGACTTCCGAAAAGCAACTTCCAAATCCGCATCAAGAAAAATTAACCAACTGAGAATCAAATTATGATAAGCCCCTTGACGTAATAACCCCTTTTGATAGTAATCGTTCCCTTGAACCAATCTCCAAGGACCTAGGGTGGTCGGTTGACGGAGGTGGCTTAGGGGTTCGTTACGCTTCCCGGATATATTGACCAAGGTAGCGGACGTACGGTCCTTCTCATTAGCCGATAGGATTTACGTCCTAACGGCTTATCGCCGGAGAGGTGGGGTCGAGTCTGGAGCAAAAATTCCCCTAAGGGGCCTGTGTTAGGAACCCTTACCATTCGTGTATGTTTTATTATTCCTGTGTTTGCCGAAATTGACCCATAATTTCAAAGTTTATCATCCGTTTGAATTTATCCGTTTACTTTGCCATCGGCGTTCAAAACGCGGATACGGGAGCGGAAAGGGATTGTACCATCATCTAGGTGTAGGTAAAGTTTGCCGGGAGTTGTTATTATGCGCCGGGGAATCAATCCGGTTCCGATGCCACACGGTACGGTCCGGGCGGGACCTTTGTTTGGGTCTGGTTTTCGTTTTATTTAGGTTGTATTCCGTCTCCTGTGACTTCCTATGTGGCTGGGAGGTGTTAGACTGTTGATGATTGGCCTTTTGGTGACTGGTGCGAACCTCGAATGCCTGTATCCGATAGTGGGAGATTGTAAGCCCTAAGTTGGTTGTAAGGGTAAACCGATCGAATTCAGTAGGTATGTCCTCCCTGTAGCATAGGCGGGTTGTGCAGATAGTGTGTTGTATTTTCAAAGGGATTAATGTTGTCTTTACGACTTAAGGTACGGTTCGGGGTTAGGTGCCGGAGTGTTTTGCGTAGTTAAGTAACCGACTGTCAGTTCCAGAGCTACCGTGGCCCCTCTATTTCGTTTATACCGCCTTCGGTTTATAGTAATAAATACCTTCCAGTGAATGAGGCAAGATTAGTGCGTGTCACCTAGTTTGTATGTTAGCACCTAATTTCCCGTGTGTAGCCTTAACCTCAGTTACGATATGTTTATCCTGATGTATAACTCCGGTATGCCGGTTACTAGTTGTCCTGAAGTAGCCTAGAGGTTTTTTTTGCACCGTTGGAGGTGGAAGGGGATTTTCATCCTGTGAATGAGACTAAGAGAATTGGTATGATCGGGGCCGGAGCATCTGGCAGCGAGACCTGGGTTTGGGAGGGCGAATCTGGCGATCCGGTACCAGAGATAATATAACCGTGCGTGGTGTAGGACCACGGAATACCTCGTTCAGGCCAAGAATTAGTGCCAATTTGATCATTTCCAAACTTGACCGTTCCCAGAAATTTCTCCACAAAATTAGTTAGAAGTTTGAGATTTCCGGTCATGTGCTTTGAGCACCCAGAGTCGACGATGAATAGAATTATCTCTACGAGCTGCAAAAGAATTAGAAGACAATGGAGTATTGGACACAGTGGAACACCTAGGAGTCTTATGTTCCAAAATATTAGCAGTTCTAGATGCATTTCCTAGAGGCATACTAATGTTTGGGTTAACATTTTCTTTTTGAGACTTAGGTTTCCAATTATATCCGGATGGAGTATACTTAGGATACCACCAACTGCATGTCTTACTAACTTGCTCATATAACTTTCTAGTTATGTTTCTAGATTTCTTGTCCCCATTTTGGGGGGAGTCTGTTGCAAACGTTTTCTTACGAAGTTGCAAACAGATTGGTTCACATTATGCTGGGATTTTGACATAGTAGGTGTATTTGGGGATTTTTTGAAGTTAGGCTATTACAAATAAAGGCACAGATTAAAAGCCATTGGTTGTCTAGTCCTAGAATTCACGCCATTGATATAATGTAAAACACACAAATCATGATTTTCATTCATTACACATTTTCCATAAGTAACACAGACAAAGTTAACATTCAAGGTCTTAGCATTCAAACTGTCATTACACGCAGTTACAGACATTTGCCGAAAGCATTTGTTTTAATTAATAGAAAACATAAAATCCTAAGGTGGTCTTCTACATTTTTGCTCCTTTATCCCTTGAACTATGTGTTAGACAAGACTCTATCTTCCAGTTGATATAGGGGTGGTGAGTGGGGGTGGGGTGGTGGGATGGGAGGTGGGGTGGACGGCCCTTTTTTTTTTTTTCCCCCTTAAGCTGTGGTCTGCGTACACAAGTATTGGGAATTAATCCTGTAGAGAAAGACACGCGTTTGTTTAGGTTTTCCTAAATTCCTTGACATGCAACTGAAGGTTTTTTCAAGAGTTTGATTAGGCTTTGGTTGCCTTTAAACATGTCTTGGGTGCAATCACATTTGTGTTCTGACAATTGGCAAACATATTTCTGGGCAAAATCTGTGCATGACAGGTTTTGAAAAAATCATTAGACACATTTTGTGGTAACTGGCCTTGACTTTGAGAACATCTTCTTTGCAAGAAGAATCTGAAAAGAAGCTGGTTTACCTAAAATGATAGTCTCTAACTTTTAAAAGCATGCTAGTCTGTTGTCGAAAAACCGATGATTTTTCAAACTTAGTTTCCATCACAGATTTACCTTTCATCTTTTCTATGAGTTTTTCAACCACTATTGCAATTCTTGTCTTGTTAATTGAGCTTTCAAGTCTTTGAATGTCACAATACTCGTTCACAACGTTCTTTCAGAAAATACGTTTGAACTGAATTTCTTTGAAAGACTTATGTCATTTTTATCTTTTTTTTGCACTGTTGTAAATAAAGTTCAAGATTAATCGCATGTTTCTAAAGTGCTTCAAAACTCTTTGACATTGTTCTACTTTTTGAAAGCTCTTTTTCAAGATGTTCACATTTTCCCCAGGTTTCCTACGTTAATCACATGCAAATTAGTAAATCATCCAGAATCAGTGTACACACCAAGTATTAGGGGGTCGGGTTGGTGGGGGGCAATTATGTTTTCACATAAGTAATATTCCTTTGAAAGTCGGGTACTTCGATTTCATCAAAAACTGTGTTTTTTTTTTGAGTTTCTAGTTTGAATTTGAGAGTGTCTACTTCATGTTCAAGAGAATAAAGTATCTCAAATCAAGCAACAATGTTCCTCTTCAAACCAAGTGAAAATTTTCTAAGTCCGTATTGAGTCTGCTAATTTGGGGGCCAAAAATTTCCCAGCCTATTGTGTTTGAATGAAAGGATCGATGTTACCAAAATATGTTTCTTTTGACAATTGTTTAGTTTGCAACGTTCACTCTTTCAAAATCGTGTCAACACTCTTTTACTTGAAACGTCTTTAGAGCTTTTACACTTTGAGCCAAGGAATGGCATTCATACCATCGTTTTTCTAACAAAGTTTGTTTGTTTATGAAAAGACTCTTTGGAAAATTCCCCTATTAGAAAATGAATGACTCATCTTTGACGTTTTTGGAAAATAGTGTTGTTCACTGACTTTCCCGTTGTGAACAAACAAATCATAAAATTATTCAACTGATCATAATCAAGCTGTCTGATTAAAATCCTTAATTTGATCGACGTTCTTTTACAAGATCGATCGTTTTCTTCAGAATCAAGGGTCAAACATAACGCAGAGATAATCATTTCTAGCAACCAATATCAATTAGACGAGGAATTCGCTCTTTGAGCTTTCTTGAGGAACTCAGGTTTTGCAAACTCTTTTAACATATATGTATAAATCATATTCATTAATTTGACCAGAATTGGACCGGTTATTATATACGAAATCATTCATCAAACCTTGACTTTGTTTTCTAAAGCAATGACTTTAACAAGTTCCTTGTCTTCGCGAGTTTGTAAAGCTTAATCTGAAGCCACTTTTGCTTTGTGACATTATGGAGAAGGTTTCTTGATTGCACAAAGCTCCTTTTACATATCCGAAATACGTTTGATATACATCATTTATTTTTGAGTATATGCATTAGAATGACTTTTCAAAATCGATTTTGTATGACAATAAATCCCTTTAGCTTTTGCACATCAATTCCACCTTTGACGCATATTCACATCATATATTTATTAAGTTCCGCATGGGACATTCATTGTTTGCTTCTTTGAAATGGTTATTTGATGATTCTAAACTTTTATTCTTAGTTTTGAAATCCTCAATTTCACCTTTCAAATTATCAACTAACTCCTTGTTTGATGATTCCAAAAATTTATTTCGGTTTTTGCTCTCATTAATTTCACATTTTAGTTTCTGAATTAAAGAAGCAAGAAAATCACGTTCTTGATCAAGATCATCAGTTTCATCCTAGTCATCCTGAACACTATCATAACATATATCGAAATGTAATCAATATGAAAATTGGTGTCACCATGTTCCCCAGAACGTATCATGACAATTACTAAATTCAGGTTTGCTCAGAGATGTTCATTTTCCATGGCAAACACATTATAGTGTGTCATATTTTTTACCATACGCATTGGCGTCATCATCAAAGAATGGTCTAGATTGGTTCCAACTGACTAGGAGTAACCTCTTAAAGTTGTGCCATGTACATATAATGTGCTTCCAATTCCTGATCATCAGACTTATCACCAGTATCATCCTTCCAAACAGCTTGTTCTGCATTTCAACTGAACCCCAGCTGTCTCTTGTTTACATAATAACATCTTTTCCCTTGTGATAAGCTGCAATCCTTTGCTCTTACGTTTCTGACATTCCCGTTGAAACAGCCCATATCCTTGCAGTTATAAACACTGAATCCTAGACTTTTGCACAACCTGAGTACCTAACATTTTCCCCTACCCCAGCAACATTAGACTGCCCTCGTGATTGATCAAACCCAGTTCCCTGGTAATTCTTGGAGAATTATCTTGATTAGCTCGACTTGTGTTTGATGAAGTTTTCGAAGTAGTTGTTGTAGGTTTGTATTTTCTGAACGATAGAGAAATTAAAGCATGAGTTTTGTCAATCTCCTTTTCCTTTGACATTTCCTCATCTTCATACCCGTAGCGGTTCAGGATCAAAGAAGGACAGAAGAGAGGTAACAATTGCTTTTCCTCTTTTTCCTGTCAACCTAATTGCGATCTGGTGGAGGAATATGATTGTTATTTGAGTAGGTGGATTTGATGATTGTAAACGTGTTAGTTGATCAATTTCAATTGCAAGTGATTAGCTGTACGTTCGTAGTCCTTTCAGTTCTTATCACATTGACTTCATTCTGGTGTTGCTTCAGAATGTCAGAAAGCTTGTGAAGGAGACAGTCTTCATCTCTTTGACCCTGCTTAACAAGTGTCCAAAACCTTGCGCCATTCTGTTGTAAGTTGAAGTAAGACTCTGGACATTCACTTGATGATTAGTAACTTGCCATCAAATTTTGGACAAGCCTCATTCATCATCGTTGTAAAACCGTGAAGTAATTACGATTCAAGTGAATCACCATCCCGTTATGTTGAAAATTTTCAAACACCCCATATAAATTGGTCTCAGATCTTGAACATTGAGTGATTCACCTAGTTCAACCTTTCAATGGCTTTCCACATTTCACATGCATTCGGACAAGCTCAACTGTAGAGTAGTATATCGTTACCTATCCTTGATGAGAATGATCTGAACGCTTCACTTTTGGCATTCATTTGATGCCCGGTAATGTCTTGTGAAACATTCTTGTAGTTCTCATATACCGTCCGTTAGTTGTTTCAGAACCTACCTTCAGCAACTGGAACTATTTTCACAGCCCAATGATACGTGTTATGGTGGATTTTTAAAAAAGAGATAAATGTGATGAGTTCACTGTTAGGTTTAGTGTCCAATGTATCTCTTGATTCTGGATTTTCCACATGAACATAAATACCCGGTGCTAACAATGGTGGACGAACTTTGCTACCCGCTTCCCATGATACATTATTGAAGAGCAATTGATGAAATGAGTTTGCTAAATTGGTATTTTAATTTTGAACATTTGATGGAAGTTTTGTAAAGGATATCGGTAACTTAAAAAGTGTTTAATAATTGATAGATTGTAGTTTTTAAAATGAATTAACGTTCACTGGATTTACAAATCTTTGATTAAAACGAGAAAAGAAATCGTATCTTTGTCGCGGGATTTTTACAAAATCAAGAAGAAACCGTGAATGAATAGTTAATTGACATTTCAAGTATGACTAAGGTTGATTGTTGGTAATTGATTGTAGTGTTTGTTGTGTTGATATTGTCCTTTTATGTCCAATAAAGTTCAAAGAACCTTGTAAATTAGTCCAGAAGTTTGTTTTGTCTTGCTGTTATGTTTTGATTAAACTGAATTAAGATAGATTCTAAATTCGGTCAAATACCAACCTATGCGCCGATCGACCTCAACTTATAGATAAAACATAGGTTTTCAATAGACAAAACGCAGGAGCAAATCTCAACTTGTAGATAAAACTCAAGAGCAAAACGCAGTGACTTTTGACCAAAACACAGTGAGCATGAGCAAAAAAGCAATAAATCGAATTTTGGTCATAACACAACACTTCTTGGTCAAGAACGCAACGGATTTCCTTGGTCAAAACGCTAATGATATCTTGGTCAAAACGCAAACGAGTCTTGGTCAAAACGCAAACGAATTTCATGGTCAAAACACAACGATTCTTGGTCAAAACGCACGATTCTTGGTCAAGACACAACGAGTCTATGTCAAAAAAACGCAATCAAGAAATTTAATTGGGCAAGGTTTCTCTATCAAAATTCATGTGAGGGTCATCAACTTGTGACAAAACGCCAAACGAGTATGATCAAAACGCAACGAGTCTGATCAAAACGCAAGCAACGAATATTATCAAAAACGCAACTGAGTCAGATCAAAATGCAAACGAAACTTATCAAAACGCAACGAGTCTTATCAAAACGCAACGAATATAACAAAACGCAACGAGGTCCTGATCTAAATGCAATGACTAATACTCCTTCAGAAAGGCAAAAACGGCAGCCAAGAAAAATCTTCAAACTATTCCTTATAACTACGAAATGAGATAAAACGCACCTAGTAATGATGCAAGGAATTGATCTAAGCCTGAAAGTACAAGTCTTTAACACTTTAAACCACGAAACAAAGATCAAAGTTTGATTTTTTTTTTTTCTTTGCTTTTTTTCCGGAACCAAAATATAACCAACTAACCCCGAATTCCACACAAAACAAACACTACACACCGCCTTTGGCGAGTAGACCCACATGTATCCCACTAGTTTAATCCATTACACAACTATAATCTATACCAAGATGCTAGAAAATAAGATGGAATCTTAGAGAGAGAAAGTAGAGAGAGAAACAAGAAGATTAGATAGAAAATGGAGAGTTACAAAAGATAGAAAAGTAACCAACACCCTTCACCAAGTGTGGTGAAGGGATATTTATACCCTTTTGCCTTAAGTGAGGCGTATGGGCTTCTAAATGGGCCGGGCTTGGTTTAACTTGGGCTTTGAGCCCGAAACACGGACAATATTAGATTACAATCCAAGCCCGTTGAACCCGACTAGCCTATTACAATACAAGACCTAGTTTGACTTTCTAAGACCGATAACATTCTTGTTTGACTTAATATAATTAAGGCTAACAACCGCCGTATCCTGACAGACAGTTTTTTAGCCCCTATAAATAGTGGCTCACCTCCAACTATTTTTAATAACTCTTTTGTATGAATTCTCCTCAATCTTTTCTCTCTCTAGTCTCACTAATCTCTATAAATATTTGATCATTTAACTTGTTTAATCTTGTTTAAATGTGATCCAATCTTCTTCAGTAGGGGTGTGTGGGCTCTTATCCTTCTTACCCTCAAGTGCACGAGAAGAACTTCGGTCATCTTTAAGATCCGAAGTTATGTAGTCTAGTTAGTCCAATTGTAACATTTGTTACATATAGATCGAGTCCATGTCTTTCAATCTTTAGTAGTGTGTAGATCCAAATGATGTATATATTTGGATGGGTTGATTGTGGGTTGGTTAGTATTTTAGGCCTTAAAATACATTGGTGAAGTGGTAGATTGGTTCTAGCTAAGATTAGGACTCGACATCTAGCTTAGTGTCAGAAAATAATGTAATGACATGGTTTTATGTGTTTAGGCAATAAAACAAAAGGTTTGTTATGTTGGGCCACAAAACATAACTGGTTTGGTTGTACCCGAAGAAGGACTCGACATTTAGCTTAGTGTCAAAAAATAATGTAAGCTTTGGTATAAGGTTTTCTCCGCCGAAAGGGAGCTTGTTGATTAGTGAAGTAACTCTCGAAGTGGATACGCAAGGAATTAGAGTAGGGAAAGAGGAGCTTCTGAGACCGGAACCACTATAAAATCACCGTGTCGTTGCATTTTCTTTAACCTTTTCGCTTTACTTATTTCTTTATTTACCGCTTTACTTTTATACTTGCATTGTGCTCATGATTGTGTGAATGGTTATGTATATCTTGTTAGTTAAGGTTGTGTAGATCTCTGTGCTAAATATTGTGAGTACGTTTTTATATTTGTTAGATATTGCGTTAGGCTAATGTAAACATGTTGTCGACTCTTCTTATATTAAGTCAAACTTGATCGGGTAATTGATACAAGAGAGTTAAAGTTTTTTTTAAGGAAAACGTATTCACCCCCTATCTACGGTTTCCACACTATGGATTTTGTTACTAAGTTACCTAAGACAACGTCTAGTCAAGATACAATTTGGGTAATTGTAGACCGACTCAATAAATCTGCTCATTTCTTACCAATGAAGGAAACTGATATGTGTTAAAACACATATCCGTTTTATATCAAAAATGGCCCTAAAAAGGCAAAATTATGCTTTAAATGCTTGAAAATTGCTTGTTTTGTCTTTGTGATCGTGTATGTACGGATATTACAAAAATCTCAAGAAAACAGTCAAAACCGGACAATCACGGACACAGGAACGGAATTGAGGTGTTTGCAAAGCCGGAGAATCTACAAAGTCAACCAAAGACCAACGCACAAAAAGACAAATCCTAAAATTCCCAAAACAGTCCCTCAAAGTTAACCAAATTCATAAAAAGTCCCTAAGCCTTAACGGTGTTATCTCTTAACACTATAAGAGATAACACTCGTTATCTTCCTTATAACAAATCCAACACCAAAGCCCGAGCCCAAATCCTACCCAGGCCCAAAACCCTTATAAGCCCGGAGTTATAACCCCGGGTCAAAAAGAAAAGTCAAACCTCTTTTTTATAAGTTTTTACGCGCAAAATTTAGTTACTACTATTCACCCTTCTTCTTTGATTTACCTCGGGTTCAAACCAAAGGGCAAATGAAAATTGACTACGTGGCTACGCAATTCAAGTGAAACCCTCCACCTTGGCAGAGTTATACATCATCCAAGGCTCCCATTGGTCAATTCCCAAAAGGGAATGACACGCGTACAAGGAAGGAAACACACTGAGATCTAGTATTTTATACTAAAAGGCATACAAAAGAAGCATAAGAGGGTCACATCACGGATTGCCACGCTGGCAATCCATGTGATCAAAATCTAATCTAACGATGGAGAGAGAGCATCCAATGATTGAAAGTGATGTATGGACAGGATCCAAGAGAGTGTATACCTGACTCAGGGGCCTAGAAGCATCCTTTCAGCACTATAAATACAAGCATTCACTCACACACAAGAGGATCTTCTCTTTTGTAGTTTTTAGCTTTTAAAATTTAAGCTTAAGTAGTGTAATTTTTCAAGCTTATTGTACTCTTAATTTTACCTTATTGTAATCAGTTTTAATGTTAATGAAATCTTCTTTTGTTTTCACCTAATCCGTTTTACTTTACAAGTTTTTAAATCCTTAAACTCTCATGTTACTGTTTGATAAGCTTCCAATAAGCTCATACAAGCTCTTTGAGTCTCTAAGCTCAAATTGAGCTATTAACAAGCTCTAATCTACATTAACCAATAAAATCAGTTTGAATACATAAGCTTATAGATTATGGACTTTTGGATGATAAGCTTACAATGGAAGAGCTTATGGGACCTCACTAGCTTATCCGTGTGATAAGCTAGAGTTGTTGAAAGCTCTTTTGAGCACTAATTGCCTTTTTTAGCTAAGGCTTTTGTAAGTTCCCTTTAATTTTCAAGTATCTTAGTTTAATAAGTTGCATTTGCTTATTTTCTGCTTAACTCTAGCTTATTTGTGCTTATTACTGTTTCATTAAGCTTATTGATAATGTTTGATCATCTGTTTTTAGCTTTTATAGTTTAGATCTTAGTTTTTTTTATTTTGTCTTAAAAATCATTAAAAATCCAAAAATATTATCCATAGTTCTTAGTTCTTTGTTCTCCAGGCTTAATTGCTTGTTATATTAAGCTCATTATAGGTCTCTTATAATTGTTTATATGATCTGATCTTTAAAATAGTTCACTAGATTTAATTTTTCAGTTTAAATAGATTCTAAAGATTTTTAAAGGAGTGTTTGGGATTTACTCAGTTTGACCTCAAAAAAGACAAAGGAAATTGATGTAAACTTATTGAAATTAGATAAATAAACATATAAAATCAATTGTGAAGTGAAATCATGATTTAACTATTAAATTTGAGAAGCTTTAGTTAAAACTATTTTAATTTGCACCAGGGAGTTTGATTTTTTTTAAGTTAGTAAGAATATTTGAATCCTAGCCTTCCTATCTTGATTTTAATTGATTGGTGTTTGTACTCACCTATTTGGTGTGTACAAAGCAGGATTGACCCTAAGACACATGCATTAGGTTAACACCATTTACCACTGCATCAAATTTAGGAAAGACAACTTAAGACAATTTCTAGCTTCAATATTTCAGTAGGTTTAAAATACATTTAGTTTTTGATTTTTCAGATATAATATGCATTTTAGGATCATATTCATTAGATTAGATTTAGTTTTCAAAATTTAGCCTAATTTGTCATCTGTTTTAAGCTTTTAAATAAGCATTTTGTCTTTTCATTTTTCAAAACCAAACTCAGCATAAGCTGAGTAAACTGTCTGTTTAGTTAAGCTTTTTCAATAAGCTATAGTTTTCCAAAGTCTTTGCAAAAAGTTTTTTTAAGAAGTCTTTAAGCTAGTTTTTTAGAAAAACCAAGTTTCACTTCTTAAAAAGCTTATTTGCTAGCTTAAATAGAAGCTCAAAAGTCTGCTTAGGGACTGTTTGGTTTGTAGTTTTTATAACATTTGGATTTTCAATGCTTAATTTGTTTTCTATTGCTTATTTCTTTCTAAACCTGCTTATCAGGTTATCTTAGGTTAGTAGTAGCTTAGTTAGTCCTTGCCTTAGCTTATTGTGGTCTTTTAGCTTATTTGGTTTAAGAAAAAATACAAAAAAATATGAGTTAAGAGTTTCTGTCAGGTTTTAAGCTGTAAAACAGCTTATTTAGGGCTTTTCATAAAAAAATTCTTTTATTAAAAGTGCTTATTTTAACTCTTTTCTATATTGCTTTATAAGTTTTTAAAAATAAAAATAAAAAGGGGAAGGTGGAAATCGGGGGTGAGCAAGACTCAAACCCCCGACCTCAACACCCTCAACTCCTTTTATAACACACACCACACACTCACTACCATTGCGCCCTGGGGTCTTTTTCGTTATACATCTACACTATTTAACTTTATATACATTTTTTTTTTTTTTTGTTTTCCCTCATAAGCTTTATAAGTTCTTTTAGCTTATTACACAGCTTATTCGATAAGCTGTGTAATCAAGCTTTTTTTTCATAGGTTCTAATTAGTAGAAGCTATTTTATGTATTTTTTCTAAAAATTTTATAGATAGTTTAGTAATTTTTAAACATTTATTTTATTAAAAACTTTGAAAAAATCATAAAAATAGAAAATAATCAAAAAAAATATAAATCTTTTAGAAAATTTTTCTTTTAGATAAAGTTTATAGGAAAATTAGTTTTTAGCTTCGTAGGGGTTTAATTTGCAAAATTTCGATTTTTAAAGAAACGGGAATCGATACCGTTCTCATTTTTCGTGTTTTAAAAGCTTCATTTCAAATCTGTTTTTGTTCTAGTTTTTTCTTAGTGGGTGGAAGGGGCTTAAACTTACTTTTTAGTCAATTAGAGTCCATTAAAAAGAAAAATTCATTTTCGGTTTTAATTTTGAAAATTAGGTATTTGTTAATTGCTATTTAGGGTTCCCGTTTTGCGTTTTTAGTTAAAGTTTAATTTCCCGTTATTTGTTTTTGTGCTTAATTGTTATAATTTGCTTATTTTTAATTAGTAGAAGTAGATAATCAAACCAATCTTTGTTTCTAATTCAAATCATTTGTCGGAACACAAACGTGGTCTTTGGCCTTGATTTGTCTTGACTACTTGAGTATCTCTAAAATCTTTATCCTTGAATTCTTTATTGCCGGCCATTGCGATCTTGTGTCTCCACCCTCCATAGCCAAGATCTTGAAAGCTTGCTAACAATCTCCCTCAACATTTTCCTTAACATGATTACTTGTACCTACAAAAATTGTTTCTTATGAGGAAGTGCTTGTTCAACAGAGATTGCGGAAGTACCTTGATAGATGAGCTTCATCATTTTAATCTTTGTGGATTTGAGCATCAAGGTCTTGAATATTGACTCGTCATGGACTAAAGCTAGCTGACCGTCAGGAAAACTGGCAAGAATAGTTAAATAGAAGTAAAAACATATATGGACGAAAAGTGTTTTTTGTCACTTCGACCGAATACGTTGCAATAACCAGGATTCCCAGTTATATCAGTAAAGTACTGCTGCTGTGATCAGGTAGAATTCTAAAGAATCTCTTGACAGGGTTTCGCACTACACTGCCGTTCTCGTTACCGAGCGTCTCAAAGCAGACAACACGTAAGAGTGAAATCAGATATTACTATCTTCTATTGAGTCGTCAAATCATAGTACCTGGAACAAGTTTGATTCCAATGTAGAATCGCACACCATCGTATCTTTTATTTGAACACAGAGGTTTTGATTCATATAGAATCTCGCAAGTCCACCTACCAAGAGCTTGTTTGCTGTAGGCTCCAGAAGAGATTTTCCATCTTCACTAAGAATACAAAGAGTATCACTCTAAATGTTTTGGCAATTATCACAAGGATAATGCGAAGACTTAATGATACCAAATGATGTACACATTTTGTATATTGGAATTGTGTCCTAGTAAGATTTTTGATGGATCTCGTTGGCTCTAGAATCTATAAGTGCACAAGGAAATAAAAAGAATTTGTTATGGGTAAACGGAGGCTGGAGCGAACTTCCACCTTTACATAACAACTATCTCGGAATGAAAGCCGATAGAAACGTGTTGATCTCCGTGAGAAATGAACAGAAATCTTTTAAGAGATGCTGAGTGCTTAAGAGGTTGTGCCATTGCAATCACAGGTCCCATGATGACTTGTCTTCAAATATTAAGAATCATCTTTGTGATTACCGATAGATTATGCATTACCCAGTTTCTGCTAAGTTGTATTGTTGGGCTTCTTCTTTTCACCCTTTATCCTTACAATTCCTTTTCATTCTTCAACCCCTTCAGTGCAAACTGAGACTTCATGACTAGTACCTTGTTGGGTTTATTCCAGCACTAGCTCCATCTCAGTCGGTACTATTCCCTTATTCTCACTTTACTCCTTTTTTCAATCATACCTAGGACTTCTACTTTATCTAATGGAGTGTTCCTGGGTAGATCCCATTCGGTTCTGCGATCATGGAACGAATATACCAACCTTAAATAAACCCGCCCTTATAACCCCTGAGAAATAACAGTTGGTCGGTCTTTGAGATATTGCCATGAAGATCCATAAAACCATTTGATGAAAAATCAATCAACGTGTCTAAGAAATCATTTGAGACACATTGAGTGTTTCCAGAGTTACCAAAAAGCTCCCCCTACACATATGCACCATATTATGAAAGAGTTTTGCACATGCGAGGTTTGGGAACGCACTTATAGATTGAAGATCGTATCCATTATTAATCCGTATTGATCACATTTTTTAATCACTAAAATATTCTCCCCCTCAAAAATTTCATATGTGTTTACAAATTTATTGACAATTAGTGAATTTAAAAACAAGTTTAATGTCCGTAATTTCACATGATCTAACAAAGTCTGGGGAGAACAGGAGTGCATGCAGAATGAATCATATTATTATACTCCCCCTCAATTATAGAATAGATTGAAAACTTGGAGTGGGAGTTTGTTGAGCACACAATTTTGAAAGAATTTGAAATTTTCTTTTTGAGAATATCTTGAAAAATTGGTGCTCAACAGGAAAATTTGTGAGATATATCTTATTTACATCTATTTTCCTCTAGAACTTCTCTTGAGCATTCAAACTGTGAATGTTTGATATGACTTTGCTCAAGACGTAGTAAGATATAGAAGCTTCCCGTTTTTAGGAATAAATGTCATAAATGAATATTTTTCCTTTCTTGAGACCGAGTCCAAAGCTGAACATTTACTTAGAAAATCGTAGAGAAAAAATTAAAGGACATGTTTTGAAGCATTTAAAAAACTCTCGCTCGAACTTCATTTATGCACAAATTTGTTAATATGTAATCAACATTTCTAGGTGCGCCTAAAATGTTATCGATTGACGAGAGACAATAGTCGGAGAAAGATTATATTTGTATTTTTGAAATTTTTTAATTTTGTATTTTGCTTTATATTAGGTTTTATAGTTTTTGTATGTTCTTTTTCTGTTCTTGGTTTTAACATTTTTGTATTTTTGTTTTTCTTAAAAATATATACAAAGAAGACAGTAGATTTGCAAGACGTTCAGTTATTTAGGAGAATACACTGCGCATACCAAGGCGACGAACCAAATAGTTGAATCGATCCACTGAAGAGCTTTGGTGAAGAGTCGGCCCAGTTGTAATCCGGTCTTGACAAAATACAGTTCAATCGTACCATTTCCCAACGTGTTCCCTTAGAAATGGTAGCGGACAGCGATGTGTTTTGTTTCATGAGAGTTGACCGGGTTGCAGATATGGCTATGCTGATTTCGAATCACTAGTAAGGATTGGAATCTTGTTGAGAGTGAAAGCCATAGTCCGTTAACTGTGTCCGCATACCAAAGGACTTGGGCACAGGCAAACGGATAGAGAACACATATACTCTTCCGCGTTAGACAGCGCAGTACAGTCTAGTTTCTTTAGGACTAGCTAACCAACTTTTCACCGCCTAAGAATGAGCTCAACCACCGGAAGTACCTTGAAGGGTGTCTTTACATCCCGCAAGTCAGCACTGAAAAACCGGTTAGTTTCAATACCAGAATCCTTCGAATACAAAGACCCGTATTAACGTTCCCCCGGTAGATAACGTAAGATCTCTTTAACCTCCTTGAGTGCTTCGCGGTTGGCTAGCCTGTATCGAGCACCATAAACAAGTAGCATGAAGCAAGGTCCGTCTACTAGAGTAAGATACAGTAGGGCACCAATCATGCTTACGATTATTTGTTGCATCTACTGTGAGACCCATTTTGATCAAAGTCACGCCTGTCTTTGATCTCCATTGAGTACCAACGGAGCGACAAATTCCATCCATATTTTTTAAGGATTTTCTAAACACGTAGTTGGACTGGTTTATAAAGATGGCCCAACGGGGCGATTGGTTAACTTGTAAACCCTAGGAAAAACTCATTTCCCCCATCATCGACATTTCGAAGCGGCTTTCATGAGGTCAGAAAATAGTTGGGGTATACCTAGGGTGTGTAGAACCAAAGATAATATCATCAACGTAGACTTGTACCACTAGGATGTCATCGTCGAAGCGTCTTATAAACAACGTTGGATCAATTGTGCCTTTGAGGAAGTGATTCTGTAGGAGAAATGTTGACAATTCATCGTACCATGCCCTTGGTGCTTGCTTTAACCCATATAGTGCCTTCTTTAACTTGTAGACTTGGCTTGGATGATCAACATCGATGAAACCTTCAGGTTGACACACGTACACGTCTTCTTTTAGCGTACCATGCAAGAAAGCAGTTTTCACGTCTATTTGAAACACAATGAACGATTTAATTCGAGAAATTCACTTTTAGCGTACCATCCAAAAATTGTTCCGTCCAAATCAATACATATAATATATATATATATATAATATATAATATAAGTAATAATAAGGATAGAAATAATTATAGTATAGTATAGTATTACCGCCGGGTTCAAGAAATTCACTTTTAACCAAAAGAAATATCTCAAAAACCTACGGGTCGTTTCCTCGACGAGAGGTTGAATGAAATCTACGTTCTAGTTTTAATTCGAGCTTGAATAGCATAAAAGTTTTTGGATTGGTTTTCTAAATCTACTAAAAAAGAAAGCATATAAAAGGGAAACTAAACTTTTGGTTTTAAACTATTTTTTTAACTAAAAATTAAACTAGTATTTAAAACTACAAGATTATACAAATTCAAAGTTTTATAAAAAACACACAGTTTGAACTAATGGCAGATATAGTCCCTTAACCTAGGACTAACTAGACTAAACTATTAAACTAACGAAGGACTAACTATGTAATTAACTAAGGACTAATTATGCAATTAACAAGGACTAACTGTGTAACTTTAAACTTAACAGAAACTATAAAAAATGCAAGACAGGCCCCTGAAACATCTAACTTTTAACAAACAGCATCCCTTTTTTTTATAATAAACAGCTTATTATCAACAGAATTAAAAAAAAAACTAAAACTATTTGAAACTCAACTCTTACTTATTTAAAATAAGCTAAATAAGCTTATCAGCTTATAAGCTCTAGAAGCTTAGTAATCTACCTCTCAACTAAATCAACAAAGCAACTAAAGGGCATATGACAGATTTTTACTACTCAATAAAATGCTTATTCAACTATTTAGCAAATCCACACAGCTTATTAAGAAAACAGAACAAGAACAAATGTAAAACAAAAATAAGGTGTACCTTGACTTTCCAGCATGAACAGGAAAGTGATCCAGCTTATTGTGGGCTTATGGCTTAATCCACATAAGCCCTTATATCAAAATCACAACCTATACTAATCCTATAAGCTGACCCTCACTAAAACAAACCCTTGGAGTCTCAGCAAGCACCATCACTCCATAGAGATCCAAGCCTTGACCTGACTCAAACAATCTACTCAAACACAAGACCACCAATACTTTTGACAGAATTAAAAATGAACACAATTTATATGAATAAAACTTATATTAATCTGAAATAAAGTTTATTACAATTCGACGGAATTCAAATTCATTAAAAAAACAGTACTACTAAAAAACTGAATCGAAAAATTAAAATACTACAATAATGAAAATTAACCACTAAAAATTACTCCTCTTATGCTGGAATGATGGGGGTATTTATACCCAAGTTGAGTCTCACCTATCTTCTAGGTCCTTCTATCTCTTTAATCTAGGCCCTCCATTCTTCTCTCTCCTGAAAGTTGGTAGAAAAAAACGTTGGATTAAAGATATGTATCCGGATCATTGACGTAGCATATTTGTGTTAGATGTGTGCGTGTAACACTCACACGTCATCCCCCACGATTTACATATTGCAAGTGAGGCATTTTTAACTTAACAAATCCACGTTTCTTCAGTTAAACTTTTTTATCTGGTACCAAGCCTCTTTATACTTTGGCTTCGTTGAGTATATTAATTAACAAATCTTTAATATTGTAAATCTATATCTTAGTTAATATCTATCTATAATCCCCTTATTTGAAATTTACACATGACGGTCATCAAAGTTATTGCTGTATCCAATAAATGATGTTATGTACATTTGTCTGTATATCACACCCCCTCTACCCCCATAAAAATATCACCCACACCACCCCCCCCCCCCCCCCCCCCCCCCCCCCCCCCCCCCCCACCCCACCCCCCATCCCAACACAACACACACACACACACAATAAACCACCACCCACCCACTTTTTTTTCACACACACACACACCTCCCAGATTTTTTTTTTTAACAAACAAACCACACACAACTTTTTTTTTTTTTTATTTTTTTTTTTTTTTTGTTTTTATCCCACACACACACACACACACACAAAGTGGGTTGGCGGGTTTGCTTGTGATTGGTTGAAGAGGAATCCATGGGTGTTTGACCCGGGCTAGACCGCGCCCTTTGTATCTTTGAGGGGAATTACATCTTCCGGCCCTTGGTTTGGCCAGACATCTTTTCAAAGCTATAATTAACTTCTAAAATTGCAAAAGTTAACCCTTGAATTTATAAAACAAATGGATTGGGTTTTGGCGAATGTTGGTTTAGCTGCAGTTGACTGTAGAAGGCTGATGATGATTTCTTTGCTTCGGCTTTGATTTCTTTAGCCTTCTTGCAATCACTCATCGTTCTCGTGTTCGTTTTTGATGATTTTTGTGATATTTGACATATCCATACTGCACACTAAAACTCAGATACACGACATTTTTGCCATTTGTGATCGTTTGGGTTTATTTTGCGGTTATTTTATGCATAAATAGTTATGTGTATTCTACTCTTCTCAAAATTCCCAAATTAAAAAGATTGTGTGGTCCTCACGCATTATCAAATGGCCTTAATACCAAATACCTCAAAAATTCCCAAACTAAAACTTTTAAAAGTAGCAAAGAGTTTTGATTGAGAAAGATAAGAGATCACAAGTTATAAAACACCCGACTTCCCATTTTCTAAGATTTTTCTCTTTTTATGATTTTCTTGATTATTAACTACCTAACCTTCAATTTATTTTGTGTGACATCTGCACTGTTTTATTACCATTGGTAACTTTTTAGGGATATAGAACAAAAAGCCAATTAGCGTTTAAAAGATAACATTTCATCATCCGATTTTTCACTTTTCCCAATGCTAAGCTTAAACAAACAACATCATCGTTAATTACAGTCATGACATAACATACTCATAGATACTAATTGAGTACTACTTTTCCTCCACAAAATCCTACTTTTGTAAATCTCAGGATTTTACGTAAGTCATATACCGAAGGTCTTAAGGACTTTTGTTTCGATACTTATTATTTCCAGAAAATAAAGTGCAATGGTTAAGAAGCAATAATTAGCTCCTAGCCCTTTTTAAAAGATACCAATATCATCAAGATTAAGTCCACATCGAGGCGACCAAAATTTGGCTTTTATTAGCTACTTAATATCAGCACCATTTATGTCATATCCTAAGGCTCTTTAAGGACATGGAATGGCATTCATTTGCACCATATTACCCTTAGGCTCTTTAAGGCACAAACAAGACAAAAATTAAGCCAACAAAAACAAAACTTTATTATCCTCAGTCCTTTAGTAGGTACAAAATCGGCCACGCCTCCGACACGATGCAGCAAACATTTTCGACTTCGGTATTTATAAGTAAAAAACCGGTGACTTTTATCTCGAAGCCACATCGATAGCGAGATCGCAAGAGGTTATTTACTTATTATGGGACACCGGACTCTACCTTATATGAAAATCTCCCCATCGGCACGCTCCGACACGATGAAGTAATGGGCAGAGATATTATTTTATAGTTTTTGTATTTTTAAGCTCAAATTAAGTCATTTGATGTGTATCATCCTAATCACAAAGGGAACTAAAGAAAACTTTCTATTAACTAACTATTAACAGAAAACCATTAAACTCTATTTATTACACCTTTATATAAAAGTGAACAAGCTAATGGGAAGACAAAGCCACAATTAATACCTTATGAGCTGAAAGAAAATCCAACTATTCTATGTTTAATCTCCTGACTTATAAATAAACACTATCCTTTCTTGTTCTTCACAAAGAATTTGCAATGCTTAGCTATTTTATAAAATCCAACTCGATATTTAAACTCTATTGAGATTAGACATGCTTTCATTTACTCCTGCTTCAAGTTAGCATGTCATGGGATAGCATAAACTATCTTCCTTCACATTGTTTAAGGGAACAGCTATAACTCAACACCTTCACATTGGTCAACAAATTACTTTTATTCTTCCAACGGAAACATACATATCTGTCTTAAACATTTATATATATATATTTTTTTTTAAATATGACATCCGCAGGAAAACCAAAACAATAAATTATTATTTGTGCCACGTTGTCTATTCCCCACACAATCGGATGCGCAGCATAATCGATATCTTCCTCCCACCCTAACAAGCCCCAATAACTTTATAACATAGTTTAACTTCACCAACCTTAAACTACTACTGCCCCTTTTTTTTTTTTTTTTTTTTTTTCTTTTTTTTGTTTTTCTAACCCCCCCCCCCCCCCCCTGGTGTAAAAAACCCCCCCACACTTTTTTGTGGCCCCCCCCCCCCCCCCCCCCCCCCCCCCCCCCCCCCCCCCCCCCCCCCCAAGGGGGGGGGGGGGGATAATTCGTTAATCGATATAATGAAAAGGATATTTGATCTCCCAAAAATAAATTTCCCCAAAGGATGGAGAAACTCGAGTGCTTCGGAATTAGGCGTCTCGAATACGTGAGGATTTTCTTGAAATGTTGGGATAATCCTGCCAAATCACACCACAGACAACATACAACGAGAAACAAAAGAGGATGGGGCCCTCAACATCACAACACATTAGAGGTTGGAAAAATAGAAAGAAAAAGGATAAGCATGGGTGAAACTCCACGATGGGGAAGCAAATGGAAAAGAAAATCTCAATCGGGCTTTCATTAATGTTTGGATAAACATTAAAGCACATGAAAGTTCCATCCCGATGAGATGCCACCGGCTCTAAGTGGAGATGTCGGGGTCAAAGATCGTATCTTCACTCCCGGTGGAGCCAGATAAAGGAGAAACTTCTGGATAAGTGATAAATGGAAGAAAGGTACGAATGACAAATGTGAAGGAATTGTCCTCTTCAACATTTGGAACAATAACATTTTCATCTCCTCTTGGTTCAAAAGATTCATTATTATAAAGCACATCAAAATTGTTAATCTCGGGTTTTAAAATCTCAATATCCGGTGGTTTTAGAGAAGGACAAGGTAATGACGGATTATCAAAATAAAATGACTCATACTCGGGAAGAGAGTAATTAGCATGAGTAGTGGTACTGCCACTTCTCGTCTCTTCCGTATCATCGCTAAAAGACTCGAATTCGGGTAAAGAATTATTCGAATAAGAAAGAGAAATATCGGACGAATCACTATCCGTGACGGGAATAGGATTGTATTTTAAAGATTCGATATTAGTAATAAGACGACTAACTTTCAACAATCTCTCACGAAGGATAACATCTTGAATTTGAAGTATATCTTCTAAATCAAACTCTTTCTTTTCTTGTTCGACATCATTCACCTCCTCTAGGCTAATGTACTCGATGTCCTTAAAATCATCGTCATCACTCGAAGTATCATCATTTGGATTGGCTTCAACAATTCCCGGTGGAATTGGAGCAATATGAGCGAGTTCACCGGCGAACTCCTCGAAAATAAGGTCAATCTTAGAAGAATTATCAAACGAAGTATCACGGTTAATCAAAGATTCTACAAGTTCGGACTCAACATTAACACGATTATTATTACAATTAGGCACATCACACGTATCGTCGGAAATACCCTCGAACTCACTTGGGATTGGGACAAGGTTCTCAACACCAGACTTTATAGAAGGATCATTAGAATGAGTAGTGGTAATGCAACTAACAGGGTCATCTTTTGAAAATCGATAACAGAAATGGCTGAATAAAATTCTTTCTTGTTTATCTCAGATTTATCGGATAGTAACAAGTTCATCTTTCCATACTCTAAAGTTTCCTATTTTTCCTCGTATAAATCAATGAGAGCTTTTTGCGGTTCGCATAGGAAGGGTCTTCCCTAAAATTAATAGGCACTCCGGGTCAGGGTTCAAAATTAACCTCCACAAAATCCGCAGAAAGTGAAAACCATGACTCTAACTACAAACATCCTCGGCTATGCCATCGGAGTGAGAAATGGAACGATTGGCAAGCTCGAAGAGTCATTAGAGCTAGGAGTCAAAGCTTCAAGCTCAGTTTCTTGTAGAAGAATTAAGGTAAAAGAATTAATTGTAGCTCCAGAATCGGCTAAAGCACTAGTCCTATTGAGTTCTTGTAAAGCACATGGGATAAGAAATTTTCCCGGATCTTCGAGCTTTTTGGGAACTTTGTTCATGATGATAGCGGAACATTCAGCATTCACGGTTGTGATGGCGATCTCTCAGCTTCTCTTTGTTTCTTAGCAACTGCTTAACCATTTGTTAAATTGGCATTTCGACAAAGAGCATCATTCAATCCAATCTTGCTAACGAAGTTGTTTGAACAATTTTCAAGAAACGGCTATATTGAGCACTTGGTTTATGTGTTCCTCTCCACTTTCATCCTCTCGGGGATATGGAAGTTTTAGTTGGGTTACGAATTAGGATTAGGATCAAAGATTAACGGTTTTCTTTGCTTTTGGTTTTGGAATTTCCATGAAAATGGAATCTTCTTCCCCCGGAGATGGGACATGTGCGGTATTTTCCAAATTTGGATTTTGCACTTTTTCCGTTGACGTCTCCGGGTTTTGTTCAGGTTCTTTTTGAGGTTTTGAAACATCGGGTGAGGACCAAGAGGAATCGAAGGTTCTTCCAAAATCTTACGCTCTTGTCGGGTGATTACTTAATTTGCTGACGAGGGGTTAGTTACAGTTTGGACTTGGAAGAGTTCCTGAATTTGAAGTAGAGGCTGAATTTTTGAAATTATCACAAAGACTTGTCAACAAACTTGTAACATTAGCCATTTGATTCTGCAAATTTTGACCTTGATTTTGAACATTTTTCAACACTGCATCGTTTGCCTTGACGTAGTTTTCAAAATCTGTTTTCAAAACACTATTTGTTGGAGGTTGGTAAGGTAAAACTTGATTGATTGGTGGTTGGTTGGTTGGTGTTTGGTATGGTGGAGCTTGATAAACTTGATTTGAGTTTGGTTGTTTTGGACGGTTTGGTTGTAATTCCTCCACGGTTTTGGTTTGAAATTAGTATTGGTTCCCTTGATAACGGTTTTGTGGTTTGAACATTCGGTTGATTGAAACCATGGTGGTTTCTTTGACTTGCCAAATATGAAGGTTGGTTTCTTTGGAGGGAAAATTACCCAATGGGCTGCGGTTTGTTGAAATTGTTGGATTATAGTCTGAAAAACAGGAAAATGTTTCCTACTCGAGTAAGGACAATGGTTATAATTTGTGATTTTTGATCCACAAGTGACAAAAACTTCCTCAACTGCTTTGACGGGTGCAGGAGTAGTATCAACTAAAGCTTTCATCTTCATTCATACATTTGGTTCATCTTGATAGTCATCTTACTCCTCGAGAGACAGCGGCTATTTTGTTGGCATATCGAAAGAATATATTAGAAGAGAAGAATTAGATAAAGAGGGAGCATCCCGTACTCACTCTTGAATCTTTAGCACGACTTCTTGAGTAACGAACTTTTGACTTGCTTTCAATAATTGCTAAACGTCTGAGGCACTCTTGTCCAAGAAATTGCCACCTGCTGCAGAAGAATCCTAAGCATCTTTATCGTTTGAATTCTAAAGAGTTGTAAAAAAAGTATCGAGTTGGTGAAGTTCAGAAAAGCATGGTGAGGACATGACGAAAGGAGTCCTTTAAAACGTTCCCAGGCTTCTTAATGGATTTGTTTGGTTTTTGTAAAAGTAATGATCTCCATTCGATATAAGTGGTTTTTGAAGGTGGGAAGTCTATTGGTTTATGAATTTGAAACAAGTCGTCCAATGTGAGAATGATCTTGGTGTTCTCTTGTTAACCAATCTGGGCTTCACCGTTCTAGAGAAAAAGGAAAAAGCAAAAGTTAATCGAAGTGTTCGGAACTTCTAGGTTGTCTACACGTTGAAGTGACTTTATAAAAATCGAAAGTGATTGTGGGGATCTTGTTCTACCCGTTAATTTGTTGCTTTGCACGAAGATGTTAACGGGTTGCTTAAGCTCGAAATTGTTAGGCATTGATTCGGTGGGACAACTATACGATCTTCATAAACCCTCGATAGGTGACTTGTAACATTTTGAGCCATCGTTTCGATTGTCGGCCATTGGAACAACGGTTTGTTCAACAATTGGATTTTCCGAAGAGTTTGTTGTTGACGACGTCTACGAGATTGCGAACGAGTGCGCATAAAAAAGGAAAAACTAACAATTAAAAAACAAAATTTTACTCTAATTTTTTTTTTTTTTTTTTTATGAATTTTAACGGTTACACGAAAGAGACTTAAACCAAATAATCAACTACTTCACGGTAGCTCTTGAAAATTACTTTTCAAGGTGAGCCGTACTTGGGTAGAGACCACAAAAGGCAAGGTTAAATCTTTGATTACGATTTGGGAACAATTGCAAGTTCACGGAAATTGAAATGATTATATCTCAATGGAGATTTATTTGTTGGGTGTTTCGATCAACAAACTTGGTGAATTTTCATTTTCGAATTAAGACAATTTTTTATATTTTTGATTTTTTCTATTTTTTTTTTCTTTTACTTATACTAAAAAGAAAAGGAAAATATATTTTTTACTTTTTATATTTTATTTTTTATTTTTTTTTGGATTTTTTTGATTTATGACAAAAATTTAACTTTCGAGGACGAAAGGATCTTCAAACCAAATTCACAAACTTGAAACGAAGGAATCGCTTACACAAGTCCCCGGCAGCGGCGCCAAAAACTGATTCCTAGTTTTACATACACGTAAAATAATATACTTAAGAGAAATTAAGAATCCCAAAGTATCCCCCGTTGGACAATTCCACTCACAAAGATATATATATAGAATACGTATATTAAACCGGGCAAGTATGATCACCCGGGTCGTTTCCCCAATGACTCGTGCAATGGAAATCTCGATCTCGTTCGGAATGGTTGATTTGAATAAGAAAAGAGATATTTTTTATTTAATTATACTACTAAAATTAAAGGCACAATTAAACAACTAATTAACAAATTAAATAATTACGAAAAGTAAATAAAATGCGACATTTAAGAAAACAAATGCAATTTAAATCTTAAAAATGTAAACTAGATTCCTAAACCTAAATTAATGCTAAAGAAAATTTTAGGAAAAAGAAAAATATTTTTTAAGGGCTTTTCGGATTTTTTATGAATTAAATACTATTTAATCTAAATTAAATTCTAAAAATAGAAATTAAATTGATAAAAACTAAGAAAAATACTTTTTAAACTAAATTAACTCTAAATTACTTAAAAAGATGAGAAAAACATTTTTTTATTACTAATTTTTTTTTTTTTATTTAAAAGATTAAAATTTAAAGTTAAAGTTGAAAATTAAAAACTAAAGGTTTGAAAATTAAATTTTTAAAATATAAATATCTTAAACTAAAAAATTATTATAAAATACTTTTTTTTATAAAAAGAATAATGCAGAAAATTAATTTTATCAAAAGCACTAATTTTTAATAGTAATTTAAACTAATTTAGTAATTAAACTATAAAAAACCTAATTTATATTTATAAAAACTATTTTATAAAAATTAAACTCAAACAAAAAAAAATGGGGTAAAAGTGACAAAACAGAAAGATAGGGTAGGGCGGGGAAATTTAAAGTTTATAATAAACACAGGTTTGATCAATGACAGAAATAGTCCCTTAACCTTGGGACTAACTTAACTTAACAATTTAAACTAACGTAAGGACTAACAGAGGACTAACTTTGCAAATAAAAGGACTAATGGTGCAATAACTAGACTAACAGAAACTATAAAAGATAGGCAAAACAGGTCCCTGCAACCTCTAATCAACTACAATCAGCATCTTTTTTTATATTAAACAGCTTATTAACTTTTTAAGAAGCTAAAACTTAACTTTATCTAATTTGCAATAAGCTGAATAAGCTTATTAGCTTATAAGCTTAAGCAACTAAATACATCGACCTCTCAACACTATCATGGATCAAAGCAAGATTCAAGCACTGACAGAGTTTCACTATTTATAAAAGCTACTGAATCAAACTTACCTTAGCAACAATCCAACAGCTTATTTAACTCTAATGAACACTTAACAGCTTATTAAGAAAAGAAAAGATCAAATGTAAACCTAATAAGGTGTACCTTGGCTTTCAGTTATGAACAAGGGAAAGCAATAAGCTGTGTGGGCTTATGGCTTAATCCACATAAGCCCTTATATCAATAATCACAACCTAAACTAACCTATAAGCTAACCAATAGCTCTAAACCCCTTGATACCATAGCAGCCATCCAATTCCATGTTGGTATCAAGCCTTGATCAAATGACAGCAATAACAAACACAAATACTTTTAACAGAATTTAAATGAGACACAATTTATATGAAATAAAACTTTTATTAAAACTGAAATAAAGTTTATTACAATTCGACAGGAAATTCAAATTACATTAAAAGAAGTACTACTAAAAAACTGAATTAAAAAATTAAACTACTACAATAAACTGAAAAATAACCACTAAAATTATTACACTCATATGCTGGAATGATGGGGGCATTTATACCCGAAGCTTGAGCTCTTCATCTTCTAGGTCCTTCTTTTCTTTTTCATCTTGGCCCTCCATCTCTTCTCTCTCCTTGATCTTGAGCCGTTAGATTAAAGTTGTATAAACCCGGATCGTTGACGTGGACATATGTGTGTTAGTTATGTGAGTGTGACTGAATATACACTCACTCCCACGTCATATCCCCAATGACCCATACTTCTTTCAGCCACATGGATTTAACTCAAGGGGGTTAGGGTTAATTGAAAGTGATGGATGGGTTAAGGAGTGTGAGAGGGTTATAACCCTAGGTTACTTAGTGTGTGGGTGAGTGGTTAAGAATAACTACGTGTTCATGGGTGTTCTTGGTGTGTTCATGTGTGTGTGAGTGTATTTTGATCGCATTTGGGGTAAATGAGGTGAACAGTAAGTGTAAAAAAGTTTTATAACTAACCGGGTTGGTCGGGTTAGGGTTCGGGTTAGGGGTTTGCGTGTGATTGGTTGAGAGGTGGATCCACGGGTAGTTTGACCCGGTCATTTGACCCGCGACTTTTGTAACTATGAAGTAATTACATATCCGGCCCTTGTGTTTGGCAAGCACTATTTCAAGTTATAATTATAGCTTCCATAAATTGCAAAATCACCCCTTGAACTTATGAAACAATGGAGTTGGGTTTGGTTGACTGTGGTTTAGCTGCAGTTGACTGTAGAAGGCTGAGGCATGATCTCTCTGGCTTCGGCTTTTGATTTCTTTAGCTTCTTGATCACTTATCCGTTCTCGTGTTCGTTTTTGACTGATTTCTTGCGATATTTGACATATCCAAACCTGCACACAATAAACTCAGATACAAGCACATTTTTGCTATTTTTGATCCGTTTTGAGATTATTTGGGCCTTTTTAAGCATAAATAGATATGTGTATTCTACACTTATCAATCATCGAATGAGGTATAGCCATTGCTCCAAAGTTATGTCAATGAGTTTTATCAATCTATTATCAATCAGAATTACGGCTTCAGCAAACATTCTCT
>BQNB010006477.1:15287-35963 GCA_026074375.1 Tanacetum coccineum | reverse complement strand
TTACATACATATTCACACTAGGAACAAAAGGGTCGACTACATCTCCGACTACCCTCCCTATCACCAGGGGATGATCCGAAGTTAATGTTGGTATTAGGGTCTTTGTAACAACCGACAATTTTTAGAATTTTAAATGACTATTTTACCCTTTGACTTTTTGGGTCTGACTTGACTTTTTAATCTTTTAACCTTTTATAGTCACATAAAAACAATTACCGCGTAGCCGGTAAATTTTTAAAACATAATAAATCATATTTATTGTTACTTATCTCTCATTTACAAATTTTATTTTTCAAACTTATTGAAACGAAAATGAGAAAATATCTCGCAAATTGTAAAAACCGCACACAACGCGCACCGATGCGAAAATAACTAAATTTCATTTAATTATCGCAAGTTATTTAATAAAAATATTTAATAAAATATTTTCCATTTTATCTAAAAACGTTTGTTAAAAACGCTAATATTTGAGTCAAAATTTTATTTTTACGGACAACGCTTGCCCGTGACACCCAATGGCTACACAAATAAATAATAAACATTTTAAATAAATTTTATAAAAATATTTATAAAATACTAGTCATGTAAATACTCACTTTTCATGGAAAAATTATTTTAAACGCAACGGTGAAATTTTCGTGTTTTGAATCATTCGTTAAATAGCTTAAACGAGTCGCGAACCATTATTTAACAAAAATTATACTTTTGGTCCCTGTGATAATACTTACAACATAAACCCCAATCTATGTTACACTTGTCATTTTTTTTAAAACTTTATGGTATATATATTAAAACCCATTAGGGTTTCCTCATTATAACCTAGTCACACACACACATCTCCTTAAGTTTCCGGCGCCGTCACCACCACTCCGGCCAAGTTCCGGCCACTACCGCCGGCCATCATGATCATCCCCACCTCCGATCCAACAACATCGTTGCCTTTCTGCCACCTCCACGTCGTCCCACTCCACGGCTGCCACTCAACAACACTACCACCCCTGCTGCCATGACACCCCACCACAGATCTACCTCCATCATCACCCCAACTATCCCCATCTCGTCACCATCATCACCCTCGTCAACACCTCGCCATCACCACGTCTACCATCACAACCACCACACCATCTCCACCACACCACTGCTGCCACCACAGTCATCACCACCATCACCTCATCATCATCCCCATCACCATCCCCACCAACCACCACCATCCGTGTGCGTTTGGTTTTCAAGCACCAAAGGGTGCGTCTGGTTTCTCAGCACGAGGGTGCGTTTGGTTTTCTTAACACCACAAAGGGTGCGTTGGTTTAGCAGAAGCACCAAGGAGTGCGTTGGGTTTTAGCAGCACCACCACCTAAGGGTGCGTGTGGGTTGCAGCCACCACCCTAAGGGTGCGTTTGGTTTTAAACAGCCCCGAATAAGTGTGTTTGGTTTTACTCAGCACCAAGGGTGCGTGTAGTTTAGTAACAGCCCCAACGGGGTGTTTGGATCCGTGTTTAGAGTGCGGGCACGTTTAGGATTTGAGGTTGATTTGCGATATCGGTTAATATAAATATGTTAAGTTTTGGTAAAATATAAAATCATATTAAGTGGTTGGTTAAATAAATGTATTAGTTATTATTTATGTTTTGTGATTTATAGTCTTAGGGTGCGTTTGGTTATGGGTTTAATAGCCTTTAGGGGCGTTTGGATCTGTGGTTAACTGCCCCTAAAGGGGTGTTTGGTTCTGGCTTTAACAGCCCGTATAGGGCTGTTTGGTTTAGCAGTCAGGGAGCGTTTGGTTATGTGGAAAACAATCAATCCAGGGTGTTTGGTTCAGCCCGTATAGGGCGTTTGGTTTTGCATTTAACAACCATTAGGGTGTGGTTGGTTTTGCTTATTTGTGGCATTTATTTAGTCTTGTTAAGGTATATATTGAAACACGGGTATTTTGCAACACAGATTGATAGAAAAGGGGAAAACTTTAAGTTTTGTAAAAATGGGAAACGTTGTATAAACGAATAGGTCATGATGAAATTTTTATAAATTTCTATACTTGGTATTTTTCGCTACAACTACTATTATCTTTGAAAACCGATAAAAAGGACTAAGTTATAGTTTAAAGATATTTTTTTATAATTATACCATAACCCGACAAATAAATAACAACTATACTTTTACAAATGAGACAACTATTTTAGCTAAAAACCGTCAAGGAAATGAAATACTAATTTATAAAATATTATTTTATAAATTTTCGACTAAAAGATCAAACATAACTTTTGTATAAACTTTACAAACATCGTTTAACATAATTTGTAACTTTAAAACGTACAATTACTTTTATGCAAGAACTTTCTATTTATTTAATTAGTGATTTCCGAACATGTGTCAAATTATTTTGTTTCAATTATTTTCATCACGTTTCTTATATAATACTTGTAAAGTATTATATACTCCGACTTATTCTTTTGATTGTTTGTATTTATTATATAACTCAACATATGAATTATATAATTGTTCATTTTTCATATGTAATATATATACAGAATATATTACATACTTTACGTTTGCTTTTCGATATATTTTATTTAACCAACCACCAAACTATTACAACTTGAAACCTAAATGAATCATTCTAGAGTAATGGGATATAACCGTTAAGTTAAGCTGCATTTTCTTGGTCGAGTCGTTCTGTTTTCCGTTGTGATGTGCTTCTTATTTGCATTTCTGCTAATTCTTCTGCAACATCGAGGTGAGTTCATAGCCCCACATTTTACTTGTTTTATATTTACCTTATAACTTTTGGGGTGAGAACATGCTCGTTTACAAACATGTTTACTCTAATGATCTTAAACTTTTATAAATGTTCGTTTGAAAACTCGGTTACATGATTGATACCACACTTTGTTTTACTTATGGATGCAATTAAAGCCTCTATTTTGGAAATACATGGTTGATTTTACTATGGAAACAAGTATCTTGATCTACTTTCCTTGTTACGTGTTTCCTGAGTTGCGAATAGACTACTAATGCCCGAACTATCATGAATCGTTAATTTCTTGACCGACTGGCTGGTTAAGTAAGCGCGAGTGTTATAAATATATCTATTGGGACTAATTATCCCTATCCAGGTGAGTAATGCTCAATACCCATGGGGCTCCCGATAAACGGATATATACCTTGTCGGATTTCATTAGGTGATCTTGGTCAGATATGTGATATTGTATTTGTTATAATAGTCTTATGTGCTTTGTATGTGAAATCGTAAACTGCTAAGATTGTCACACACGTTCTGAAATCTTATGGTCCACACTACTTTATTTGAACGTTTCAAGTTGCTAAACATCTTTTCATAATACTGTGAGTGAAGCAGTAATCCCTAAACGTTTTTTATCCTCATAAATGTTTTACTTAAACCTATGAATTCACTTAACTTTATGTTGACCGTTTTTAGCATGTTTTTCTCAGGTGATTAGCTTTGGACTTCTTTGACGTGCTATGTGGAGTCTACGTGCAATATGACACCATTTATCAAGACTTTATTTCTCTTTCATACTCGTCGTCTTTTGAAAACCAAATTACGCTTCCGCTATATTTTTCTTACGCTTTCGCAAATGTTTAATTTCTTTTAAATCATTTAAAACTTATCTATTTTTAAATAATGCAATGAGTTATGATTTTCAAAACGTCCATTAGTGTTCGTTCTTTCATGCCTTGTGTACATCACGCCCCCGGGCACGTATTCCGTCCAGGCCCCGTCTGGGGGTGTGACAGTCTTGACAATCAAAGATTGCCCGGATAAATTCTTGAATCGTGTATAATCTACTATTCTAATATAATATTTTGACCCTATTTGGTGCTTTGGGTTACACGAAATTCGTATTGGGATAAGACACGAACACACTCTAATTCTAGGCATAAGAAAGAGAGCAAAACATTGAATATTTTGTTGTATTTGTTGTTGATATGAATATTTCGCATTAGAAGACCAAATTGTGTTTATATGTATATATAAACTTAATGTGGTTGTATGAAAAGTCACACCCTTTGGTGAAAAGTTACAACATTTCATTTAAATCTATCCAGCAACAGTTTTGCAACAACCTAAAACTATCGCTAACTCATTAAAGACATGTGTATGGATAATTTAGTGACACACGAATTCTGTCACTATGCCCTTGACTTATATTAACAACCTTTTCCATTTTTCGTACCCGAAATCAAGTTAATTAGTTTATAAAAGCGTGCACTCCGCACCTCCGAACTCGTATTATAACGTAATTTAAAATCCATTTGGTCTCAGGTGAATCACCATTACACAAAATGTTTGATGACACTAAAATCACCAACAGTTAATCTTGCCATTAGTACCCTCATAAACAAGCAACGCATGAAAACTGAATAAATTGCAGGAGAAAGGTTTTAACAAGTGGCAAAAAGATTGTAATTTGCAACAAAAAAATGCTTCTGGGTCACTTGAGTTGTTTGAAGAAGAAATAAGCCATGGTCTTGTATTTGTAGGGTTGAGAAGCAACTTTTTTGGTAATCTAGAAAACCTTGAAGAACAATAATGTATTGATTAAGGCTGCAATCAAGCCAAGCTTTTATCAAGCAACTCGAGCTCGAGCTTGACTCGACCGAGTCAAGATTTTATTGAGCTCGATCCTGAGCCAGAGCTAAATAAATAAGCTCGAAACAGGTAACGAGCCGAGCTCGAGCTTTCAATAGCTCAAGTTCGAGCTCTTATCGAGATTTTTGAGCTTTCATGTACATAACTATTTTTGTTATACATATTTCTATAAACAACGTAAATCTAATCTGAATATTGGTATAATAGTTAAATATTTATCGTAGAAGGATATTTGAACCCTAATGCTTAAATGTTTAGTATAAATTCTTTACTCTTGAGTCAATCACATATTTTATTAACCTTATTGATAAGTTTGGCTATCAAATATAACATTTATGAATAAATTCGAACATTTCAAGCCGAGCTCGAGCCTTATTCGAATAGTATTCGAGCTGAGCTCAAGATTTAACGATTAAGGCTTGATAAACTATCGAGCCGAACTCAAGCCTAAATTATGATTTTTGAACCGAGCTCAAGCCCTGTCAAGCTCGAGCTCAGCTTGGCTTGATTACAGCCCTAATATAGATGTAGACTAAAAACGAGATAACACAAATCGATCCTGTTGATTCACACGAATACCAGGAATGATTCTTCCAACAATCGTTGATTCAAACGAATATCGACTATTAGGAGATTCTTAGCAAAAACCACCAAAAATAGATTGATTATAGCAAAGCTTTATTATCAATATCAAATCAAAACATTAACTATATTCTACATCATACCCTTGCACATCCTTTTATAGGAGAAGGAGTGCTTACAAGTTAGCCTTCTAGGGCGATGTGGGATAAAAGACAAATATAAACGTAAACTACAAAACTACAAAACACGAAATATAAACGTAAACTATGAAACTATGAAACTCCGAAACACCTAGCTACCAAGGCCTTTTCTTCACACGGTCTTGTGCCTCTAGAAATAAAAGGGACCGTTCTTCAACACTTGGGCCTGCATCATTCCCCCATGGGTAGATAAAATTCGTCCTCGAATTCCCAAAAAGATCATCATCAGATGAATCACTTAGATAAGACAACAAGTGTTTAACATAAAAGACATCAGAACATCAAATATGGCTTGGTAACTTCAAACGCCAAGCATTGGATTTAATTTCCTCAACAGTTTTCAGCGGGCCAATCTTATTAGTTGATAATTTATTATTGTTGGTCCTAATGAACAGATCTTCTTAGCTTGTTAAAGCTTAGTTAACCTGGATAAATCCAAACTAACTATAAGAGAAACTATGATTATGAATACTACAAGTTATGCGGAATCTAACTTGTAATACAAAGAAGAACAATGAATACTAAACTTTGAATATATTGATTGCTAATATTCTGCCTAGGTTACATAATAACTAACTATGAGATATGAATTCTATATATTTCTCTAACTATGCCATAGGGTTCCTTTTATACACTAAGGAAACCCTAATGGGCTTACAAAACGTGTACAATGATAATGCATATCTATTCCTAATTTAACTCATGCATATCATAATAGCAGTACTAACTATATAAGACTAACAACACTAACTATTAACTAACAATACTAACTATACTGGCAGTACTAATAATGTACTGGCAGTACTAACTAATATAAATAACAGTACTAACTACTTAGTCTGTTTTCTTTAATCTTTAGCAGCAGCATCAACTCTGAACCAGCAGTAGTAAATTAGCACCAGCTGTAGTAACTTAGAATTCCCAACAATCCTCCCTTCTATCAATCCTCCCCTAAACATGATATTTACTTGTCATTCATCATGTTTCTTCACTGTAAAGGCTCCATAAATACATAGGAGGATGTAATCCAAACACTTTACTTAATCTTCAAGCTATGATTTGATGAGCTTTGATAAGCTCAAATTGCATTTGTATTTCTTTTTCAGCTCTGTAAAACTTAAGTTTCAGCATCTTGCCGGTAATTCCTTGACCAGAGGGTACTTCTTCTCCACTAGCATATTAATTTCCATGGGTTTACCATCCATAAACAGGGTGTGAACTTCACAACTTTCATACAATTTCCATCTTAGTAATTTCTAATCTATTTGATTCATCCATAGTTCATCTTTGTCATCTAGGTCAAATATCATCCTTAGATCTCTCCAAAGCAATAAATCATGTCCTTCAAGAGGATGATCTTGAAACCTTTCCTGAACTAACCTGTATAGATCATTCAAGTCTTGCCTGTCAAGTATTCTTAAGAAGGCTGATGTGTCTCCTGGAGCTTGAATTCCATTCAGTCTGGTTTTATTGTTAACATACATGTCTTTTTCTTCTATCTTTCTTGATATACTGATATTCCCATTAATAATAGGATATTTTCTGGATAAGAGGCCGTAGTTCAACTTCACTGTCTATCATTATAAAATTTCTTTAACTTTAACTAAGGTTATTCATTCTTGTGGGAATAAATCTTCATCAAGAGGTTAATATGGCAAGGGTATAAACAACGTACTAATGGTGTTAGTTCTTGCAGTACAAACTTAGTAATGCCAGTGTTAGTTTAATTACTGCTAGACGAAAAAGTTAATACTCTGTGGTTAGTGATGTCTGTACTTTTGGAGATAAGGATGCAAAGAGATAATATAGTTGTATATATTTATATAATTTGAGGTAAGGATACATATAGGGTATAATTGTAATTGATCTAAAGTTCGTAGTTTTAGTTATCTTGTAAAGGACTCCTTATGGTGTATAAAAGGAGATCCTAGGTTAAGGTTTTATATAATATACTTAAGAGACAGATATACATCTTAGAGAAAGAACATATAGCTTCAAGGTTGTACCTTAGTACTAAACAAGAGTACTCGTATTATTGATTTAATAATATTGAAGCATTTTGTGTTTTATTCATTGTTTATTGTTTAGTATTGTTTCATTGATTAATACTTCTAGAGTATTGAAGTGTAGATTCCGAGATACACTTTCGATATGCAAACCAATGTCTCTACCATTGTTATTTGGATTTATCCAAGAGGTAAAAACATATTTTTAAAGGTAAAGAAGATCGATCTAAGGCTTGGGATCAACAAGTGGTATCAGAGCCTGTGCTTTGAGAAACTTTGATCTAGAAGTAGTGGAGTTTGAGAATACACATAACAATGCTTTGGCTAAGCTTCCCATGCTCAAACTCGTAGGCGTCATGAGATGTGGGAGATAGAATTAATAGTATTTTTAGATCAGGATCTATGCTCTATGGTGAGGTCATAGAGAATAGGTATTCATGGGTCCTCTCCTGAAACAAACACAGAAAAGTGGTACATCAAACAACACACATAAAGATGACTTGTACCTGCATAATGGAGAAAAGGCATTAAATAGATTGATGTTAAAGGCAAGAAGTCTACTGCTCATGGCACTGCCCAATGAACATCAACTTACCTTCGACCAGTATGTTGATGCTCAATCAATGTTTGCTGCAATTAAAGCTCGATTAGGAGGCAATGAAGCAACAAAGAAGACACAGAAGGCTTTGTTGAAACAACGGTATGAAAACTTTAGTGCTTCAAGCTCAGAATCACTTGATTCTATCTTTAACAGGCTCTTAAATGCTTGTTAGTAGATTGGCATATTCTGGGCTGTGGTTACTCCTGCAGAGAAGATCTAAATGTTTAAAAATTTTTAGGAGCATACCTTCTGATATGGGATTCACACATGTTGTAGTTTGGGATATGATTTTGTTTTATATGGGTTTGCGGAATGATCTGTACAACATTTTTATATTGTTTAAACAGAAGGTTTAAGAATATGCTGGTGCAAGCAATGATGTTAAAACTTGGATTTTTAACTAATTCAGGTTGGCAAAGCTTAAGTACTAATAATATTAATATTGTTAACCCTGAAGTTAGTACTGCTACCACAAAGGTTAATACTGTCAGTACTGAAATTTATACTGCTAGCTTTAGTGATGCCACAGTATATGCCTTTCTATCCACTCAACCAAAAGGGTCTCAACTAGTTCATGAAGACCTTGAGCAACTTCTTGATGATGATTTTGAAGAAATAGATTTAAAGTGGATATGGCATTCTAAGCATTGAGGGCAGAATGTTATATCAGAGAACTAGAAGGAAAATCATAATTGATGGATAGCAATACTGCTGGATATGATGATAAATCAAATGGTGACATGTTTCAAATGCATAAAATGGGACTTTTTGGAAAGGTATGCAGAGCACTTGGAGTAAAGACAACAGAAAATTGGAATCAAGGTAGCTCAACAAAGACTGTAAAGATTGAAGATGCTTCTGAAAAGGCAATGTGTGCTATAGATGGTGCTGGCTTTGATTGGAGTGACATGGCAGAGGAAGAGATTCAGGCAAACATGGCTCTCATGGCATTCTCAGATTCTAAGGTAAAAAATGATAAATCTTGTTCAAAAAATTGTCTGAAAAACTATGAAGCTCTAAAGAAACAGTATGATGATTTGCTTGTTTTTAAAGTAAGTGTACTGGTTTTAACTGCTACATACAAAAGAGTTTTAAGGCAACTTTAGAAGGTTAATTGTTAATTTATATAGAATTGGAAGTTCTTTTTCTCTGAGGAAATTGCTCTACTTAAAAGAAGTGTAGGTTGTAAAGAATATGAGTTAGGATTACTTAGGACTGAGCTTGAAAAGGTTAAACAAGAAAAGGAGGGAGTTGATTTTAAGATTGCCAAAGTTGATCAATCTGATAAAATTACTTAATTGTATTTGTTAGAGAATAGAAAAAGTCAGATTAACTGACAAAAGCAAATAGGACGTAGGTTATAATGATATCTCTTCACTCATCCTTGATTCTTAATAGACCAACAACTCTTATGTGACTTATCTTATTCAGTCTTGAAGAATTCAAAGGAACCTGAAGTTATTGAGTATGGTCCTAGGGATTCTAGTTTAAAGCCTACCACTGGTTGTGATAAAGAGTCAGATAATTCTAAGGAGAATACTAATGACTCTTTGGAACAACATCAAATGACTGATACTGAAACTAGCTCTTTTGAGTCTCCACTTAAGGTTGAAAATAATTGGAAAGAAAAGTTTTTCTATCCTGCTAATCATATAAAGTCTGTCAATTAAATAGAAAAAACAGTTAAAAGGACAGTTAGATATGATGATAAGACTTTGGTAAAAGAACAAGAATCACAGGTAAAAAGTAGCTTTATTGAAGGTTGTGGGTCTAACACTAGTAAGAATGTTAGTGAAGTAGAACCTAAGAAAGTTAGGAAGAATAATGTGCTCTAAATTATGAGGATTGGGATGTCAGATGATAAGGAACAAAGATGGGTCTAAGACATATGTTGAAAGAAAACTGTTATTCCTAATGGGGGGTTGCTCTAAAATAGGAAAAAAATCCGTTAGAAGCCAATGTCGTATGCTGAGATGTACAGGTCAAAAGACCTAGGAGGAAACCAAAAGGAACTGAATGGTCAAAAATACAACAGTTTGGTCTGTAACTTTATTTTTAATAACAAAGCATGTTATATTGTGAAAGTTTTGATCAACAATAATTCAAGCTGTCCTAACCAACATAGGAAAAGAATAGTAAGTGGAAATAATTATAACAAAAAGGATAATGACTACTATTCTAAAACCTCTCATCCCAGTGCACACAAACATATGGCTCCAAGAGCAGTCATAATGAAGATTGGCCTAAAATCTTTTAATACTGCAAGGCATGTTAATACTGTTAGGTCTGTTAACACTGGTATACCTTTTAGTACTGCTAGGTCTTTTAATACTGTTAGGCCTTTTTATACTACTCACCCCAAGTCAACAACTCATTGTGCTATACCAAGGACATATTTTTAAAATCAAGCACAATCATCTGTTCACAGACCCTTTTATAAGAGAACCGCATTAACAAAAAGGTATTTTAATCAAAGGTTTAATACTGGTAGGCCATTTAGATCAACTGTTAATACTGTCAGGGCAAGGGGATTTAATGATGTTAAGCCCTCAGCATGTTGGGTTTGGAGACCCATCAAACCCAATGGTGCATCACTGGTTTTCAACAAATATAATTACATTGATGCACAAGGCAGATCCAATTCAGTAATAGCTTGGGTCCCCAAAGAAAACTAACTTCATAAGTTTTTTGTGCAGAGCAATTCATAACTATCCTTGATACTCGACTGAAGGATCATATTCATAGCTCTAACTCTCTTAGGCTTTACTCTCTCCTTCCTACTTAAGGCATCAGCCACCACATTCGCCTTACCAGGATGGTAGCGAATTTCACAGTCATAATCACTAAACAACTCTATCTAGCGACGCTGTCACATATTCAACTCTTTCTGACTAAAGATATGCTGAAGACTCTTATGATCCGTATAGATGACACTCTTTGTCCTATACAGATAATGTCTCTAGATCTTAAGTGCAAACACAACCCGCACCCAACTCCAAATCATGAGTAGTATAATTCTTCTCATAAATTTTCACATGCCTAGATGCATAGGCTATCACCTTACCTCTTTGCATTAATATACAACCTAGTCCTATCTCGGAAGCATTACAATATACTACAAAGTATTCTGATCCATCCGGGAGAGCTAGAAAAGGCGTATTACACAACTTATCCTTCAAGGTTTGAAATGCCTATTCATGTTCCTCACCCCAGTCGAAAGTCCTACACTTCTGAGTCAAGATAGTAAGAGACTTAGCTATCTTAGAAAAGTTCTCAATGAACCTACAATAATATCCAACCAATCCTAAGAACGAACGAACCTCAGTCAGGAGTCTAGTGGCTTTCCAATTCGTTACAGCTTCAATCTACTAGGTCTACCATGAATCCATACCATTTAATCACATGCCTAGAAACTGCACTTCTCTGTAAGCCAAGAATTCACACTTTTAGAAACTTACATGCATTTCTCCTTCTTGAGCAGTTCCAAGACTAACCTTAAGTGTTCTACATGCTCCTCCTGAGTCTTAAAATAGATTAAGATATCATCTATAAACACTATCATAAACTTATCAAGATAAGGCCTACAAACTCTATTCATCAAATCCATGAATACCGCTGGTGCGTTAGTTAGACCAAAGAGCATCACTGTGAACTCGAAATGTCCATAACGAGTCCTAAACATAGTCTTTGGAATGTCATCCTCATGCACTCTCAGTTGATGGTATCCAGACCTAAGATCTATCTTTAAGAAAAAGTGCGACCCTTGCAGTTAGTCAAATAGATCATCAATCCTAGGAAGCGGATAACGATTCTTAACAGTCAACTTGTTCAATTCTTTATAATCAATGCACATCCTACAAGAACCATCCTTTTTCTTAACGAACAATACTGGCGCTTCCCAAGGCGATGAACTTGGTCGAATGAAACCTTTGTCTTGGAGTTCCTTGAGTTTTCCTAACAACTCCTCCAATTCAGAAGGTGCCAAACGATAGGGAGACTTTGCAATTGGTACATCTCCAGGGATTACCTCAATCCGGAACTCGATTTCCTAGAGAGGTAGCAATCCTGATAAATCATCCGAAAATACCTCTGGAAAATCTCTAACCACAACAATCTCCCTTTGTTTCTTATCGCTAGCCTTAGAACTCATCAAAAGTCTCGCTTTCTCTTCCGGTCTCTCTCTTAATACTCTAATCACCTTGCCATCTGGTAGTGGTATCTTTACTACTTTCTCATGACAAATTATTTCAGCCTTATAATTAGATAACCAGTCTATACCTATAATCACATCAAAACTCCTATGCCCGAAAGGTATCAAATCGATGTCAAAGGCATAACCCTCGATTTCTAGTTTGCAACCCTTAATAACCTTATCAATCTCTACTAGCTGCCCGCTAGCTATCTCAATCTCATATTTGAAACCTAATTCGCTAGGCTCTATGCTTAATAGAGGTATAAAAGTAGTGGAAACAAAGCTATAGTCAGCACTAGAGTCAAATAAGGTAGTGGCAAAATGATTGTTCAAAGTAAACATACCCGTCACAATATTTGGATCTTGGCGAGCTTCCTCTACTCCCAGCATGAGTGCCCTACCCCTAGCTTGGTACCCTTGGTTTCCATGACCTTGACCCCCGTTATTAGCAACAACTTGGTTTGGACAATTTTCTTCCGGTCCTTGTGCCCTATTCGATCTAGGACAAGTTAACCTAACATGGTCGGTACTACCACACTCATAACATGCCCTAACAGTTGGGTTTCTAGCATTGACAGGATTTACATTCCTCAGCACGCCTCTACTATCCTTTGTCAAATGACCTGGGTGGTTACAGTTGAAGCAGGTATGACAAGGCCCTCCGGGTACATGGTAGGAGTTGCAAGTGGTACACTTGGGCCAAGTACCTATATTCTTTCTTCCTACAGGGTTTGCAATAGAAGCAAAAGCATTTCTAGTCCTAGTCCTCTTATTATCATCCCTACCATTCTTATCCTTGCTAGGTTCCCCACATTTCCTCTTTTCTCAACCTTCTTAATTGATTCATTTCTAACAGCCTCATCGGTCAGTGTACCAGAAATTTGCATAGCCTTCTATATAGTCTTTGGCTTCGTTACTGTCACCATCCTACGGATCTGTGGAGCAAGGCTATACACATACCTCTCAATCATCCTACTCTCCGGAGTCACCAAATTTGGAACTAACCTAGCCAACTCATGAAACCTATCAGTATACGCAGTATGGCCAGCCCCGACCATGGCGTGATTCCACAACTCAGTTTCTAACCTTTGCATTTCATGACTAGGATAAAAACTCTTCTATCATCATAAACTTAAAGTCATTCCATGACATGCTAACATCAACTTCCTGGCTTAGTGTGCGGATCTAAGAATTCCACCACGTTAAAGCCTTACCTACAAATGAACCAGCAATGTATTTCACTTTTTGGTCAATACTACAACCACTCATATCTTGCATAGACTCCATTTTCTCAATCCATCAAGTAAGAAATACATCACCTCCCTTACCATCGTATTCCTTAGGGTTACAAGCTAAGAATTCCTTATATAAACAACCTACCCAGTTGCTATTTACTATCACATTCCCAATGTTCTCCTGAACGTTCTCATTAACTACATTACCATTTTTATTTCCAACAATTCCCTGGTTACCAACCTGAGCTAGCATGGCGGGTAAGAGGTTCTGCAATTGCTGGGCAATAATCGTCGAGAAGTTGGGTGCTCCTCTTACACCCTCATTGACTCCCTCTACATTCCCATTGACTCCTGTTAATCCCTTCTTGACAGATCTTACTTAGCTTGTTAAAGCTTAGTTATATTGGATAAATCCAAGACATCTATGGTAGAAACTAAGATTGAGAATATCACAAACTATGCGCAATCTAGTTTGCAATACTAAGAAGAACAATGAAACAGTAAAAACAAGATCTTTACTAAACTTTCAATATATTGAATACTATTTTGAATTACAAAATAGCTATGAATACTAACTATGATTGCTGTGCAAACTATGAAAACTGATGTGAAAAACTTGATATCTAGATCTATGCTGTAGGGTTCCTTTTATATACTAAGGAAACTCTAATGGGCTTACAAAACGCGTCAAGTTATTATGATCTTTTCTATAAGTAAACATAATCTCTTAAAAAAATAAGTTTATACATATCTTCTTTACAAATAATTGATACTTATCTTCATAAGTATTCTTGTTCTTCAATCAACCTTTATCTCTTCTCTGATATTCTTTAGCCTCATCTCGACAGCATTAAACCTTCCCCAGCAGTTTGAATTAAACTCAGCAGTTGTAACTGGCAAAAGCAGCATTTAACTACTTTAGAAATTTACTCTTAGCATAATAACATAACTAGCAGTACTACTTTAGTAACTAGCATTACTAAACTACTTGTAATATTTTTGTACACTTTCAATCTCTGAGCAGTCTTAAACTTCTACTAGCAGCGGTAACTTTATACTACAATACTAATGATACTAACATAGTAACTAGCAGTAGTAGCTCAACTTTTATACTAACCTAGTACTAACTACTTAGCAAAATTATTCATTATTATTTACCAGCAGCAAAAAGCACTTAGTTATGCTTTACCGCAAAAACTAATATATACCAGAGCAGGTAGTAAACTCTAGAGAATCCAAGGATCTTTTAAACCCAACAATCCTCCCCTAAACTTGATGTTCATCTTTTGAATCTTCAAGTTTCATTAAATGTCTTCACCATCACCAGGAGGATGCATTCAAACACTTCATTGACCCTTTTGCTGCTTTGTCATGAGCTTGAGTAGTTGATAACATATCTCATTCCAATGATCAGCTTTGAAGCATCTTTCTTGTTTCAGCATGTTTTGAAGATTGTTATTGGTGTAAGGGGATATCTTTTCTCAACCAACATAAAGATGTGTAGATTTCTAAACCTTACAAAGTGCACTCCACAGTTATCAAACAGCTTCCAAACAGTCACTTTGTACCCTTGTAGATTTCTCTTACTTCACTCTTATGCCAGTTCAAACATTACTTTCAAATCACCCCATAACACTCTTTCATAATCCTCCTCTGGCCTTGTATTCCTATGTTTAGCTTTAACCAACTTCCAGAGGGTCTCTAAGTCTTCTTTATCAATACCCTAAAGCGTCTTTATCATTGATGAATACCTTTTTAAGCTTCCATCAGCCCTTATCAATTTAAAGTATCCCATCCTTCCATCTTTATCAATCTGGTTATTCTTACACAATCATTGATGCTAAGTAGCTAGAGTATAGCAACAATTTGCTACCTCACCATCTTTAACTATCTAAGCTATAGCCTTTTTATCTCTACCTCCAATTAATCATCATTTTCAACTTCTTACATGCTCATGACTATCCTTCTATTCTTTGACATATCATAAAAACATTCCAGTTCATCCCCCTGCTCTTTTAGAGCTTTCCTATATTCTTGTCTCACTACCTTTCACTACTTCTGAATTCATGTCCACAAAAGTATTTACTTTTTTCATTTCCTTATCAAACAACTTCTGGATTTCATTATAGCTTTTGCTCTTCAACTGACTATGTTTGTATCCAGCCATATTCTTCAAATAGGTGGACATTTGATTTCTCTAATTGAGCTTGTTAGGTGGCTTTTTCTCTTATCTCTTCAGCCTCTAAGCTTTGGCAAAGTGTTTCTTTCTTCTGTTCATGAGCTCCTACAAACAGTCTTGATCTTTCTTCATGGTTATTTCTCCCTGTTCTTCCTGCGTGTAGCCTCTGAGCTATATTCAAAAATATGCCTCCATCATAGCTTGTATATGTTATCCCCATGATTCAATCAAAGCATATGGTGGCTCTTTCTCCTTTGCCTTGCAAGCCTCTCCTCTTCAATCAGTTCAGCAGCGCAACTGAGCTTAAGATTTCAAGCCATTTCTTTCATTAAGAGAAACTAGTCTTTCTTTCATTTTTTAATGGCACTTCAACTTCACAATTTTCCTTTGCCTTTTGTCTTACTGACTTGTGGAAGTGTAATTGTGAAAAGAAAAATGTTTTGTAGATGATGCAGGTACTTATTCTTCCTGATCATGAAATATAATTCCCTTAGCCCTTGGTCTAACAGATGTAACTGTTGTAGCAGCAGTTGTAACAGGCTTGGGTTTTGCAGTTTTGATCTTAATCAAAGTTTGAGCAAGAGTCAATTCATCTGGAATTTTAACACTAGCACTGGCAGTAGTAACTACTTCAGCAACACTAACTGGAATTGACTTTGTAGTTGTAGCAACACTAACTACAGGCTCTTTAACTACTTTTTCAAACTTAATTTCCTGCTCTTCCAGCACACCTGTATCAAACATCAGGTTGTCATCATTCATCTCTTGAGTCTCATTCACTAAAGTCACTTCTGCATCAGCATCAAGATCTTCAATCTTCCTTCCCTGTTTGGATGCATCTTCCTGAGCACCCAAACTGGCATCATTAGAGGATTCTACCCTGCTAGAGGAACCAATCTTTCTTAACCTTCTTAGCCTTGAAGGTCTTGACTTCCTTCTCTTTTCTAACTGCTTGACTCTCTTCTTTAAACTAGTAATCTCCTTAACTTGAGCAGTCTTGGATTTCTCCAAATCAAGGACCTTCTCCTGTAGGTTGGTACACAAACATATTTAATTCACCAATTTGCATTTTATCCTCAACTACCACACCCCCACTTGGAGGTTGGAATTCATAAGGAAGGGGTAGAGACATGTTCCTCATGAGTAGTCTCTTTAGTAGTAGGCTATGTAGGAGCACTGTCCTTCCTTTGTTTTATTCTTGATGTTTTCTTTTGAGGTTTTAAGGATGATGGTTGAGTGATAACGGGTGTGAAATGGGAATCAGTAGGAGTAGCTAAATCTGCACCCATGTCTTCTGTAGCTTGAACCATCATTGGTGAGATAGAGGGTGTGGGTTGGGGTTCAGGGGGTATTGCTGAACCTTCACCCTCAGGTGCATGGTTTTGCACCAACATGGAGTAAAAAATTAGAGTAACTTTTCCTGAAAAACTTTTACTTTGCCTTGCCATATTTGAGAAAACCTTTTTAGAATGGCTTGGTGTTTCGTAAGTATCATTAAAAGGTTCTGGTAAATCTTTAAGCTGATTATTCAAAAAGAGTTGTAAAAACCTTGGATACATTAAAAACTTCTTTGAATCCAAGTTCTTTAACATACCATCAAAAATCAATTTAAAAAAAATTAAAATTTTGACCCTTTGCCAACCATATAACTGCTGAAGCCAAATTGGTTGAAAACTCATTCCAGCTAGTTGATTTTGAACTTATACAATGAAGGATGGTATGTATTAGGAATTTCCATTGGGAGAGAATAAACCCTTTTGAAAAGTAAGTTTTGTTGAAAGATATTCATACCCCATCAATGCAAGGTTTTTAAAAATTTCATCATTTATGAGGCAAGTAATACCATCCTCATCATCAAAGAGAAGATCATTCCTCACTGATGATTTTGATATTACTACTGCCTTGCCATCAACTATCGCATGTATTTGCTTTACTGAATTGACTGTTTTGGAAGTGGCAGTATTCTAAAACTGTTCAATATAAGAAGCATAGATAGTGAGACTTATAGTGAGAGCATAGTTGATCGAACATGTAGAGAGGAAGTCCACTATCTAATGAAATTCTGTATTCTCATCACTCTTTTCCAAATACGCGACCATGTTGTGTTGGTTTACAAAAGCAAGATCAGCCATGAATAATTGAATTTTGTTGGTGCGAAAATCGATTAGGGTTTGATGAATTATGAGCAATTGGTATTTGTGAAAGATATTGTTTGATTAATAGGCTTATATAGGCACTAAAGAAAACTTAAGAGGAAAGTAGCCGTTAATTTGTCAAAAATTACCCCTGAATAGTATTTAGTAACGGTAACTTTAGCAGCACTAAGTTAGGCTAGCAGTACTAAGTTTGTACTAGCAGTACTAACTTTCGCACTTATAGTTTTTGGCAAACTACCAGCCATCAACGGATTTGAGAATTCTTTACCAGTCGCCGTTTGCCCTGGAATAGCCAATTCTTTCTTGTCTGTTAGACATGGTGAATTGATGACCATTTGTTATGTGGTGAAAACCAACATGTGAAACATCAGCAGTATTAACAAAGTCACCAGCATTCACACCAAATCAGCATATCCATTATTAATCAAATAACCTTTAAGCTCTAATCCTGCAAAATGTTAGTTCCAAACACAAAGAAACACAATCCAAAACATCTTGCATATTGCTCATAATAACTGACAGTATTAACTTTTAAGCTTAGCAGTACTAAGTATCAGTTACCAGAATTAACCCATTTTCATCACTTGGCAGCTCTTGCACTCCATTCTAAGCATCCATGATGTATAATCCGCTGCACTTATACACATAGTTCCATATAGCCTTCCCTCAAACAAAGCTTCTATGTGTATTATCAGCTATGCCAATACACATATACAGAGCAACACTAAAATTAGACTAACAGTATTAACTTTTTCTCCAATAACTATACAACAACATGCCTCTATTCATCACAAGCACACTAGAAATTACTAGATAGACATGTGAGAATTCATGAGGATCCATATTTATGCATAACCCATGAATAAAAGTTAAAAACTGTTATCTAAACAAATAAACCTCCCCTCATTCAGAGATTAAGTAATCCAATGCTAGCAATCAAAAAGTTAAACCTGCTAACATCAAAAGCCTTTGTGAGAAGATCTGCAACATTATGGTCTGTGTGAATCTTGATCACTTGAATCAACTTCTTCTCATAAGAATCTCTGATGAAATGGTGCCTTATCTCAATGTGCTTGGTTTTAGAATGAAACACTGGATTCTTCACAATACAAATGGTGCTTTCATTATCAATGTAAATCTTTGTGTTCATGAAATTGAACCCATAATCAAGCATTTGATTTTGGATCCATAACACCTGTCCATAACAATTAGCAGCAACAACATACTCTGCTTTAGTAGTAGAAATGGCTACTATAGTCTGCTTCTTACATTGCCATAAATTTAACCTGTTGCCAAGAAATTAACAACCTCCTGTTGTGGATTTCCTGTCAAGGCTAGCTCCAACATAATCACTATCAGAAAAGGCTTCCAAGTTAAATGGTGAATCTCTAGGATACCAAAGGTCCAATTTAGGTTGACGTTTTAAGTATCTAAAGATCCTCTTCACATCATGAAGATGTGAAGTCTTTGGTGTAACTTGGAACCTTGCATAAGCACAAACAACAAACATTATGTCAGGCCTAGAAGCTGTTAAGTACATCAATGACCCAATCATTGATCTATATAAGTATACATCCACATTCTCAGTGTAGGTCCTTGGTATAGGATCTGATTAGCCTTTTGTAAGACGATAGCTAACTTGAATAAATCCAAATCAACTATGTGAGAGACACTGACTATGAATATCAAGTGTTAATGCGGAATCTTAACACAAGAATTAAGAAGAAACAATAATACTAATTTTACTATTAAGCTCTAATGCTTCTATTGATATTTCTTAATCACGTACATAACATTGTGCCTTAGGGTTCCTCTTATACACCAAGGAAACCCTAATGGGCTTTACAAACGTGTGAAAGGATAATACATATCCTTTCCTAAGATATCTCCTAAGATATCTCTAAGATAACTATTACTATTCTGTTACATAAACAGACTTAACTATGAACAGACTTAACTAAATATGACCAGTACTAACTCTAGTACTGCTACTCTACCAGTACTAACTTAGTACTGCCAGACTTAACTTAGTACTGCCAGTATTAACTCAGTACTACCAGAACTAACTATTACTACCAGACTTAACTGTTATACTACCAGTATTAAGTCTTTTACAATCTATTTCCCAACAATCCTCCCCTAACTTGATCTTCACTTGTGAACTTCAAGTTCCTTCAATACATTCTTGATCTTTACTTTAAATACTTTAAGCTTTCTGAGGATGTTGTAAATAGAATTCTTCAAGTTATTCTTGATCTGCAATACTTCAAATCATCTCTTTTTAACCTTTGCAGCAACTATTCTTCAAATTTCTTCAGCAATCCGTCATATCAGCAACATTGACAATATGTACATCAAATCATATAGTTTCAGTCTATTCTCATCACTTCCAGGTGTGTTAACTCCTGTGAGAGGTGAATCATTGAAAATTTTTAAATGGATTTGATGTCTCTTTACCAGTTAGCCATTCACTCTGAAGTAGTCAGTCCTTTGGCCACCAGAAAGGTGCATGTCCATGGTTGACTGAAAACCATTTCAACTCTCAGTACATTAAACATTGGTGAGTTGAATACCATATGGTTTTTGGCAAACCATTACAGCCATAAACGGATTTGATATGCCTTTACCTGTAGCCGTTTGCTCAGGGCTAGTCAATCCTTTGGCACCTAGAAAAGGTAAATTCCATGGTGGATTGATTACCATATCAACTCTTTGTACATGAAACTTGGTGAGTTGATGCACCATCCACTTTTTGGTAAAGTGTCAACCATCTAATATGGATTTATAATTTGTATTTACCATAAGCCATAATCTTATGGACTGTTAGGATCTGAAACTAGATAGATCTTCTAGCCTACGTGGTTGTATAATACTTATGTAATCACAAGTATATACGTGAGAGACTCTAATACT
>BQNB010006476.1:84118-97369 GCA_026074375.1 Tanacetum coccineum | reverse complement strand
AAATGGAGACTGTATGAAGCTTGTGGAGTTTGCATACTAGAGCTTAAGGATGAGATAGCCATCTACATGCTAGTTGAAAGAAGGTATCCTCTCTCCAAGCAATTGATGCAAAGAATGCTTGATTTGGGATTGGAGGTTAAAGAGGAAAGTACTGTTGCACTACAATTGGTAAGATTCATTAGGCAACAGCTTAATGACGAGTAATGTTGAGAATGGAAATGAGAAGGGTTTGGGTGTTGGCTAACCACCACATAACAAATGGTCATCAATTTACCATGCTTAACAGGCATAAGAATTGGCTAGTCCATAAGCAAACGACTTGTGGTAAACACTTCTCAAATCCGTTTATGGTTGACAAATTATGAAAAATTGTAGGGTTCTCAACTCACCTTGTTTCACAGTTAAGAGTTAGCTAGTCCATGATTAAACAGTTTCTGGTAAAGACTAATCAAATCTGTTGATAGTTGATAGTTTGCTAAAAACTATATAGTTATCAGTGTACCATGTTATGGCAATGAAGCATTGACTAGTCCAAAAGCAAACGGCTTTTGGTAAAGACAAATCAAATCCATTGATAGTTGATAGTTTACTCAAAACTATAAGGTTACCAATTAGAATTGGCTATCCCAGAGCAAACGGCTACTGGTAAAGGAATATCAAATCCGTTAATGGCTGGTAGTTTGCCAAAAACTACAAAGCCAACTTAGTTGGATGTTGCTGAGTTGCTGAAAAGACATGTTGTTGATAAAGAAAGATATCTGAAGTCAAAGAATGAATCAAAGATTTGTCAGAGTGTTTGGATACATCCTCTAAGAGTCCAAGAAGAGTAAACTGAAGAAACATGAAGTTAAACAAGTTCAACAATCATGTTTAGGGGAGGATTGTTGGGAATTATGCATTCCTGACTTAGTACCGTTAGTTATATTAGTTAGTACCGCTAGTTGTAATTTGTACTGACAGTACAAAATAGTTAGTACTGATCAGATAGTTAGTACCGTTAGTATAAAATAGTTAGTACCGTTTATGAGATATGCATGAGATATCTTAGGAAAGGATATGCATGATCTTTATACGCGTTTTGTAAAGCCCATTAGGGTTTCCTTAGTCTATAAAAGGAACCCTAGGCATAGTTAGTAGATATAGTTCTACACAGATCATAGAGATCGAATAGTAATCATAGCTTGTAATCTGTAATCTAGGCAGATTCAAGGTTTAATATAAAAGTTCTTTTGTGATATTCAATATTGTTCTTCTTAGCATTATTGATTAGATTCCGCATAATCAATAGTGTTTACTCAGTGTTTCATTATTGTTGCTTTAGAATTATCTAAAGGAGCAAACTTTTTGCAAGCTGAAGGTTAAGATCTATTCAGTAAAACGATCCAACAAAGACATAAACTCATAATTTTTAGTACTAGAAAACATAATTAAAGGTCTTACAAAGATTGTAATAAGATTACAAAAGATGAGGCTTTTATTCCTTATGGATTGGTGATGATTTTTTGATTTTCTTGGCCTCCAAATGATGCTTCCTTGCTTCTATAAAATCCTGGAAATTGAGTTAGGGTTTTGGCTTTGAGAGAGAGTAGAGAGATCTAGGGATGATTGGTGAAGAAAATGATGGAAGTGTTGTATAAATCATGGCCAAATGATCTCTATTTATACTAGTAACAAGCCCTTGGGGTTTTAAATGATATACTTGGGGACTAAGGATTGTTAAATTCTAGGGAAAATTATTCTAGAAGGGTCTTGATCCTTCAAGGAGCTTCAAACAAAACTTGAAAAATCAGAAATCCATCTAGACTTTCATCGAGATGGCCAGGTTGGGCGGTTGGATTCATTTTCAGATTCAGGTCAAAAAGTTTTCTAGCTCAGGTCGCGAGTCTGGATGCACTTTTAAATAGACTTTTGGTCAAAATGAACTGAGAGATGAGCCTTGCGTCTGGATTCATTCTAGCTTTATTAGTTTTGTCTTTTTCTTGACTTAGCTTCCCATTTGCATATTTCTCGATCGTGGGTCTTTGTTCTTCAATCAAACTTGATTTGTTCTTCATCTTGAGGCTTGGAAGCTTTCACCGTTTGCTCTTTTTATTCTTAAAATGCTTCCGAAGCTTGATTCTTGATGTGGGATTCTTCGTACTTGTATAACATCTCTTCTATTTATCTTTTCTTCTTTTCCTGTATTTGGCTACATATAGACTTGCGTATATACTTTGATACGATTAACTAACAAAACCATATAAAAGTAACCAAATAACATATACAAAAGTACAGATAACGTGACTAATACATATCCAATATGAGTGTTATCAAATCCCCCACACTTAACCTTTTCTTGCCCTCAAGCAAATCTAGAATTAAAAAAACACGAAATCCACATGGTACATAAGAATGATTAGCAAAATATGATGCAAGTCTACCAAGTACAAGTACGAGATATGACTCATCGTTTAACCTTATTGGTGAACAATCGAGATGTTTTATTTACATTTCTATGCACCTCGCGGAAAAGGAATGAAGTATAATTCACTCATCACTTATTTTATTTGGTGGAGTAAGAAAGAGGAATCACACTCATAGCTCAGTCGTGACTAAATTCGTTACCATAGGCTTGTACAAGAAACAAAACAAAACCGATGGGGCGTAAACACCAAGTGTACACATCAAAAGAAGCATTTATCGAGTTGTATCGTTTAGGATTTCTGGTTTAGTGGGTATAGATACGGCATGAGAATGTATGAAGTAAGGTATGTAACCAATAACATAAAGTCAAAAGTCTACAAACCAAGCGTTGTTAGCTACCACATTCCATTATCCATATGAATTTTGAACGATGATGCATTTTATTATTATTTTTTTTTATGTGTATCACGTCTTAGCACATTGGCTAATCGATACACCAATTTTCTTCTTCTTCCTTCATCTTCATAATATTTAGCAAATTGGCTTTATTCACCTTTTTCTCTTTTTTTATATTTTTATCACAACATTCGACCAACCTCCGGTCGATGGTCATCATATACTTGTAGCAAACAAAATGTCATAAGACATGAAGTTAGCAACTTTCTCAAAATTCATAAGAATTTCCCACATAACTTCCATCAATCCAAGTAGCTAGCAACCAACCAATAGACTTTGACTACGTTAAGGCTAGGCTAAATGGTGTGTATTTCTTTCTTTGATGGATTTATCAATTAAGTACGGGGTGGCTCAGAATGTTTTTCTAAGGTATCTAGTGCTAAAATTGAGCACTAACAAATGAGTTCTAGGTAAGTGATTAACTAACCGATGTGGCTAGCTAAAAGCATTTAAACATAAACGGAAAACCATTTGGTTTTTCCTAATTTGCTTCTTTATCGCGCATATACACTTATTATCACACAAGGGTGAACTCACTACGGATTTGTAATGATTTGCAAGTACAAGTTCTAGAACAAATAAAATCACCAGCACACTCATAGCAAAAAGATTGAGCATAAAAGATGTATGCTACATAAGAAATATGCTCAGATCCTCACAATTTAGTAGAAAGGGCTATAATGTATGCTAGCAAATGTTATCGATCCCAGAATTAACACATCTCAATTCTTCAAAAATCACAATTTTTACTAGTGGAATGATCTAGTTATTCTAATATATTATCCTAAAAGAGTGAAAACAACTACTACCTCCGTCCCAAAATAATTGTCCACTTTTGACTTTTAAAGTCTTTCTTTTTCAACTTTGAACTTAAATATTTGTGTTTGTGTTATATAATACTTAATACAAAATATATGAATAGATTAGGTTTTAGATGTATTTTCATTGTTATAATTTTCATCAAATATTATATAGCACAAACAAAAATATTTAAGATCAAAATTGAAAAAGAAAGACTTGAAAAGTCAAAACTGGACAAATATTTTAGGACGGAGGTAGTAGATCATAAGGGCAAACAAGTATACAAAAATTTAAAAAATTAACCCAAAAATATAAAAAAATAAAAATCGGTCTCATTTTTCCTATTTACTCCCCTACACTTAAGTTTAGCATTGCCCTTAATGCTACAAAACAATCAAAGCATAAAAATAGGGAAATAAGAGTAAGAAAAAACCAGACATCCGAGCATGAGAAATATAAATTGAGCTCCATATGGTCTTTGCATCACATATTCATCACCTGCAGTAATCTTATACAAACAAAACCAAGTACGAAATGCATAATATTTTTGGATTTTTTATTCGATTTTTATGTTTTTTTTAATTTGAATCATAAAAAATAATGCTACACCCCCACACTTAAGCTTGAATATGGGTTAGACAAAATCAGGGTGTAAACAAAGAAAATTAACTAAGTAATAAATACTAGAAAATACACAGGTTGCCTCCCGAGAAGCGCTTATTTTATTAATGAGTCATTAGTCGGACTCGTATTCCTTTATATTTCTTTGTCACACATGAAGTGAATTGTTCATTCAATTGCTCGTCATCATGATGGAGTTTAATACGGTTTCCATTAGCAATAAAGCTTCCTCCATGTTTGTCGTATAACTCAACGTATCCAGATGGAAAACCGTGTTTGACTATGAATGGTCCGTACCATTTTGATCTGAGCTTAGGAGCTTTGAATTTATACTTTGAATTGAATAAGAGTACTTTGTCTCCGGCTTTGAATTCTTTACGGATTCTAAGTTTCTTATCATGATAAGCCTTGGTCCAAGCTTTGTAAAGCTTAGAATTCTCATAATCCTGGAGTCTCAGTTCATCGAGTTCATGCAATTGCAAGAATTGTTTCTCTCTAGCGACTTTGAGATCGGGATTACAGCTTCTTAGGGCCCAGTAGGCACGATGTTTGATTTCAAACAGCAAGTGACATGTTTTTCCATACAACAACCGATACGGTGACGTTCTAATTGGAGTTTTGTATGTCGTACGAAATGCCCACAGAGAGTCATCAAGTTTTCTTGACCAAACGGAAGGATTGTCTTTAACCGCTTTTTCAAGAATTCTTTTTAAGGCTCTGTTGGTATTTTCGACTTGACCACTGGTTTGCGGGTGATAGGCTGTAGCGAAGTGATGATGAACTCCATATCGCTTTAAGATTTTCTCCATTTGCTTGTTACAGAAGTGAGTTCCTCTGTCACTGATTAGTGCTTTTGGAAATCCTCTAATTATTGATTTAATTGAAGATATAAGCTTATACTAATGATCCTACAATGCAAGTAACCTCTAATTATTGATTTAATTGGTGAATTAAAGGTTAGGGTTTATAAACCCAAATTAGGAGGTTTTGGGTAATTATGGTTCTAACCAAGAATTAAGACGTTTAATGACAAGGGTTACGGTTAATTAAAGATTGAGTATAAAGAAATTAGGTTTTACATCATATGATCAAGATATAATCATATGATGATAAAGGATGGATATTGGGTAAGTTATGGGTTGTATAAACCCATACTATGAAGTCTCTTAAATATGTATAATTGTGGTTTAATAAGGATAGCATTGGATGATGATGATGATGTTCTTGATGTCCCTAGCTTGGATTCAAGGTTCTTGCGATGAAGGTAAAGCAATTGGTAAATGGTTAAGATTGAGAAGCAATGGAATAGAAGTGTGTAATTTATGCATAGAGCTTAGTACTTGATACCGAGCTCAAATGAAGTTGAACCCCCCCAAGTGACGTAAAATGGTTTGTAAATATTATTGTCAAGTGTCCAAGTCTTTTGTTATGGGTTTTTATATAATTGAACGTAAAATGGGTAAATAAAGGGGTGTTTGGTTAGTCACCTAACGAATTGTAAAGTACGTGTTTATGGGTCGTTTAGACCATATTTGGTTATGAAAATGAAGGTTTATAATGTTTTAATGAAGTCTGGAAGTTTATATATTGTCATAGTGGTTCAAGTTGTTTTGCAGAAAATGGGTCTACTTTAGACTAAAAAGAGTCTATTTTTAGTTTTGCAAAAAAATGAGTCTACTTTAGACTAAAAAGGGTGTATTTTTAGTTCTGCAAAAAATGGGTCTACTTTATACTAAAAAGGGGTCTATTTTTAGTTCTGCAGAAAATGGGTCTATTTTAGACTAAAAATGGTCTATTTTTAGTTCTGCAGAAAATAGGTCTACTTTAGACTAAAAAGGGGTCTATTTTTAGTTCTGCAAAAAATGGGTCTACTTTAGACTAAAAATGATCTATTTTTAGTTATGCAGAAAATTGGTCTACTTTAGACTAAAAAGGGTCTATTTTTAGTTCTGCAGAAAATGGGTCCAATTTAGATGCAGAATGGTCTATTCTAGACTATTACCAGAATTGGTTTTTGTTGTAAAAACCAAACCGTAAAAAGTTAGAATGTGTTCTTTATATCGTTGGAAAGATAATTAAGTCTATTCTATGTTAATGACACTTTCAAGGGTCAAATGGTTATGTATTTTGATAAGTTTATTAAGGAATGACACAAGGTCACTCCCGGTCATATGTTTCTGCAAAGTTTTAATTCTTGGTCAAATTTTAGAGTCGAAAAGGGGCGTTTCAATCTTGAGGCTTGGAAGCTTACACCGTTTGCTCTTTTAATTCTTATAATGCTTCCCGAATTTGATTCTCAATGCAGGATTCTTCGTACTTGTATAACATCTCTTCTATTCGTCTTTTCTTTTTTTTCTGTATTTGGCTACATATAGACTTGCGTATCACTTTGATACGATTAAGTAACAGAAACATATAAAAATAACCAAATAACATATACAAAAGTACGGATAACGCGACTAAAAACATATCCAATATGAGCGTTATCGCCCTCCTATTTTTGTGTATCGTCTGACTTAAGCTATTATGGGACATGAAAGGTTTGACTAACCCGAGTCTGACCTTGTTTGCAACAAACCCTACGAAATGATCAGACCTTAGTTATGTGGATGGTCGGACTAGAGCTGAGCATGATAGGAGAAAACATGACATGATATTTGCTATCTTTTAATTTTGTTTTATGAATTGCTATGTCTGCTACTATAAAAGTATATAAGAGTTGTACGCCAAATACAATAGTAATTGTTACTTACCTTTTAATCTGTCACTAGCGTCGTGATCCATCGAATAGTCATTAGGTTAAGGTGGGTCTGAGTCTTTAACGAATTAATTAATTGATATGTTTCTTACATATTTTTCTGGGTGGTTAATTGTTAAAGAAATAATATTAATGATATTAATTATTTGTTATCTTGCTATATGTTTCTTCTTTTATATTAACAGATGAAAAATACGTACCAAAAGAGGTTTGAGGCGGATAAGTTGAATCACTTCAACTTTGATAACTAACGATTTTGTCTGAGATGGGTTCTAGGACATGTTCACAATCTGGGATTGATTGATTGACAGTTGCATGATCCTCCAAGTGAGGATGCCCCGATGGAGAACACTACGGGCTACTTGAAAGTCTGATCGGCTTCGCCTAATCTTACAAAGTAAATGGTAGATAACATCCCCCTTATCTCAGGAGAGGATTAGAGAATTATTTATCGTGCTGCCTCTGGGATCTGAGAGAGATTAGATCTCTGAAACTCGGTTTTCTCATGGGTTCAGTTTCTATTGTGAACGTGAGCAATGATTGGCAAAAATTCGACAAGTGTCTTGTCAAGATACATAAATTGATAGTGGATCAATAGGAGCTAAATAAGACGGTCGCGGATGTCGCTAAGGAGGTTAAATGGCCTAAGCTGGAAGATAAGGTTCATGTAGAAGGTTTTAATGTGTCCATTGTGGTAACATCTGGAATAAGACTTCAACAAGCTCGTCTAAGTCTGGGCTTACTGAAAGCAATGGTGGAAGTCCAGCACTACAGGAAGACAGTTTTCCTTTTGTTTCTATTTCCTGAATTTGATACGGGAATATAGAAATTGACATTTATGAAATGTGTAGCGAAGGAAAGGGATCCAAAGAAGAAGTTCGATAAGTGATTCGAGTCATTGAACGACAAGCATCAATAATGATCTTAAGAAGACTTGTTCATTTTATCCATTATGTTTGTTTGTTTGTGAAGCAATCGTTACTTTTGCTTATAGGTTTTGAACAATTTATTTCTTTGATTGTTTTGGATATTTGACATTTTAGTTGTTGAATTGTTTTGAATTAATAGTGGTTTGAATGATTATTATATCATGTTGAATTCTATAATGTCTGTCTATGTGTATAATTGATGACTGTTTATATGTATTTTTTGATTATGTATTAATAGTGTTTATGAATTTATGAAACTCTTTAAATAGTTATGAACTATATATAAAGTTAACCACGAGTTAATAATTATATAAAGAATTCAAAGATAATTTCATAATTGCTCAATTTTAAAACATTCCAAGTATTAATTGACTACGATTCAATTAATAAGTTTAAAAGAAAGAAACGCGTTTTCTTGATACATATGAATCGAATTTAAACATTGTGTTTAATCAAATTCATGTAAGACATTGTGTCCTGTGTCGTTTAGTATAGGTAATTATATTATCAAGTTTTACAATTTATATTTTGCCGACTTTACCTATTAACTAACACTAACGGGAAGTGTACCCGATCGATTGTAGGTTCGTTGGTAAGTAGGGTGTCGATCACTAAGAGTGAGCGTTAATACTTAATCTACTAGTATTCTAGTTATCTAAGGTTAGACCTAATTAATCCTAATTAAACCTAAACTAACGCAAATAGGGGGTTCAGCCTGAGAGACTGGCACGAATTAACCATGTAGCCACCACACCTTCCATGATTTCTTTATCAACCTTTATATGATTTTTGAATTTGAGGTATAGCCATTGCTCCAAAGTTATGTCAATGAGTTTTATCAATCTATTATTAATTAGGATTACAGCTTAAACAAACATTCTCTCATATTCATCATAGCACTATCGTGGTTCATAAATATCAAGATCGCCATTTTCCAAATCATCATACACATGGGAAATAAGAATCCTTAATAATTCCCACTTCATAAGCAAACAAATCATCCTCCATGCTACTTAATCGGCTAAATTCATCGAAAATCATCCTAAGAGGTGTATCACAAGTGAACAAATCGACATTGATCTTGAGCAAGTCAAACACTTTGGATTCTACCTTGTATTCTTCTTCAAAAGTATCCAGAGAATAAATAGGAATAAAAATATGTGATTCAGATGCCAATAAGAATTCCAATTCGGGTGAAAAATCATACGCAATAGCATCATATTTTTTATTAAGAGTAAAGTATAATGATTCGTGAGTCCCTGCTGATTTTGATGAAAGGTTGTTATGAATTTGGATAGCCGGAAATTCATTCATGTCAAACACATAAGTCTTTTCCTCATCATCCTCATCCACAAAATACCACAACTTTTCTAAAGATGAATCCATGCTTTTTGCCATCTTCTTATTATCCATGGCCAAGTATTCTTCGATTATGATTTCCTTTATTCTAGCTACTGAAAAGAATCAAAAAATCGTCAGTAGGATAAGTTCAGAAGAAAAAGAATACAGAAAACTAAACACGAATACTGAATACGAAAAATTAAAACTGCTGCCGTGTCAGACGATCGATACGCCGTATTGACGTTTGATGTCAAATACGATGTATTGATTTTGAAAAAAGTGGATACGCCGTATTCAAAGGGATGAATATGCCGTATCAGGTATTCGAACAGATGGTAAACATCAAATATCAATAATGCAGAAAAACAGATAAAAACACAAAAACACTAAACAACAAATATAAAGAATATCAAACTAATAAGAACTTAACTAAAAACACAAAATCTAACATAAACTACCAATATACAAGTATTAAACAAATTTCACTCCCCGACAGCGGCGCCAAAAACTTGATGTGTCGTTTAGTATAGGTAATTATATTATCAAGTTTTACTATTTATATTTTGCCGACTTTACCTATTAACTAACACTAACGGGCAGTGTACCCGATCGATTTTCATTGGTAAGTAGGGTGTCGATCACTAAGAGTGAGCGTTAATACTTAATCTACTAGTATTCTAGTTATCTAATGTTAGACCTAATTAATCCTAATTAAATCTAAACTAACGCAAATGAGGGGTTCAGCGTGCGAGACTGGCACGAGTTTTGTTTTAATCTAAACTAGTAAGGCGATAAACGAGACAAGTAACACACACAAGCAGATAAACAAACGACAAAGAAGAGGTCAAGCACTTATGTAAGGAAAACGTATTAACCAAGTTTATTTAAATAAGATGTATGAATTGTATATTTGTGCAATGATTGTACTACTTTCGCTGGTGGTATATCATTCCTAAGCTAGGTGGTACTTCTCCTTAAACTTTAGGTTTATATAACGGTTAATAATGTCACAATTAACCAAACCCACATAAAGTTCACACAGTCGATTATAATCTATCTAGGTAACAATATTAAAACCTAGCTCATCGAGGCTTTACCAACTTATGGCCTAATAGTTATCTATATACTAGTAATCTACAATCCACTTAACTACCAAAGAAAACAGAACATTATTTGTAGTCCTAAGATACCTTAGTCTACCATTCACTTAACCAAAAGTAGAAACAAGATTTTATTTGTAGTCCTAGTGATCCAGTTATATAGATAAGTTGTATGTAGTATCATCCCGGACTCTAGCCTATAGCCCAAATAACGATTAAGTTACAGCGCTTTATTTATAATCATAGATTCAGTTGAATGATAGATGAAAACATAATCAAGCACATAAACGGGTATGAAGTGATAAACATAATCAACACGCAACAAAAGAGTAAACAATCGATATAAACAAATCAAAACATCAAATTATCATAAACTTGGCTAATACCTACATGTATTAGCCCATAATCTTTGTAAAAATACACAGTATCATATTCGGAACGATTAAAGCAGAATTCATAAAGAAAACGATACGCTAACCGAACGATTATTGCGGAGTATAATGATTACAAGAGTTTTCCTACGGAATTAATGCACTTGCAGTACCTTCTTGTCTTCTAAATCATTTGAGAATCGTACTTGGTGGTTCTTGCTATTCTATGCTCTTCTTGAAACCCAATGCTAGGTTTTCTATTTATAAGTTTGCAAATCTGGTATATACGGCGTATTGATGAGGTTCAATACGGCGTATTGGGGGTACTCAGTGTGGGCTCCACGATTATTATATTCTATAATATTCTTTAACCGCCTCCCAATACGGCGTATTAGGGTCTTCTCGCTTGTTCTGAAAGTGGACCAAAGTTTCATATACGGCGTAGCTGCTGATGTGGATACGTCGTATTCTTCAAAGTTAGACAATGGTCTTGAATTCGTCTAAGTCTTGAGATACGACGCATTTATCTAGAATGATACGTCGTATTGATGTCAGATCCAGTAGACTTTCTCGAACTTCTTCGTTGATGCTCCAAAACACGTTCTTTTCTCTAACTTTCACTAATTACTTGATAATAACTGAAATTCATAAAGATAAGCAATTAAGTATCAAATCTTATATAAAATATATAAAACGAGCAATATAGATGGGATAAATGATGCTAATAATTAGTCGTTATTTGATGTCATCATTGTGTTAGTGCAAATATTACGATATTTAAACGAAATAGTTCCTTAGGTTTTAATACTGAAAAATAAGTAACTTGTAATACATAACGTAAAATGTGCAAGTTACGCGTGACCACAACTCATCAACGCATACATTCATCAACACATTCTGACGTCTCGTGTCCACTAATGCTTTAACAAAAGGTATGAATATGTTTGTTATGTTGCATTATGATCAACCAATTTAACAAACCATTGAGAATGATTAAAATACTTTTTAGAGTCACTAAGTATTTACAAGGTTAATCATTCTTTTTCGAATATCGTTTTGTATTTCATACAAAAGTATGAACACGTTTTATAAACTAGCAAAACTTATTTTTTTCATGCATACTAGATTAATCATTTGCATAAACCCATGTAAGTTTACTTACATCACCACTAAACAAATCTAGTATACATGTATGCATGCATATGCACTATATGAATACATATTTAAAAGTCAAAATGACGCATAAACCTACTAGACAAAAGATCTATGTAGAACAATATTTAGCTAAAGAACAATCTCTTTCATCTCAACCATCCATCTTATTTCCATCTAATGGTTTAGATTAATTTCTATTTTAATTTAATTAAAAAACCCGCTTTCATCCTATTTTTTAAATTTAAAATATCTCCCAAACCGTTAATCATTACGCAAAATTATTTATATCATCGCGACGAGAATTAAATTATCATTCTATAGATAGACACTTTTATATACTTTCGACGAACTTTTTTTTCAAATTTCCGCACAGAAAAATCACATGTGATTCGAAAAATCACATATGATTTATTACTTTAAAAATCACACGTGATTTTGTGAGATCACATGCGATTTATGAATTAATGAAATCACACGTGATTTGTTACTTTAAAAATCACATGTGAATATTTGAAGTTGCATGCGATTTATAAAATCACACGTAGATTTTAAGACAACAAATCACAAGTGATTTTACAAATCATATACAAATTTTTTTGGCGAAAATTTTAACACTAAAAAAATCGTCGAAAGTATATGAAAATGACCGTCAATTAAAAGATAAAAATATTCTCTTCATTACTTTAAAAATCACATGTGATTTATAAAAGGGTTTTTGGCTTTAAATAGCCACGTACTTTTCCAAATATACCCATATGGTACGTGTACTAAATTTATTATTCATATGGTACATGAACTTTACATTTCGTGTCAATATGGTACATTTATTACCGGCTACTTGTAAAACCGGTTACTTTTTAGGAAATTTTTTTTTTAACTATTTAAATATATTTTTTTTTCATTTTTTCGAAAAAAGTAATTTTTTTACAAAATTAAAAAAAAATCGCACTTTTTTAGAACTTAATTTTGTAAACAAATTTACATTTTTTTGTACTTTTTAAATTTTAAAAATATTTTTTTTACATTATTATTCGTAAAAAAATTAATTTTTTTACAACTTTTTTTAAACAAAATTGTACTTTTTAAAATCTTAATTTAATTTTTTTTTTAAATAATCGAATTTTTTTTCTTACGGAATTATTTTTAAAGTTAAGAAAATTTTAAAAAATTAAAACATTTTTACCGTTTTCTTCGAAAAAATAAAAACATTTTTTTTAAAAATTTTAAAAGTTAAAACAGTTTTTTAAAGTTAAGAAAAATCTAAAATATAAAAAAAACTAAACGTTTTCCTTTGAAAAAAATAAAAAAATTCAAAA
>BQNB010006476.1:13020-82154 GCA_026074375.1 Tanacetum coccineum | reverse complement strand
TGTTACGTGTATTGTGTTATGTTGCCATTAAATTTTAGTACGATAAATCTTGAATTGGGGAAGACCTCAATATTAATAATAAATTAAGTTTGTGCTATGTGGTATATTTTAGTTATGGCTTACGCAATCGTTAACTCGATACATGTGGTTTATTTTTTTTATATAGTGAGAGCTATGATTAAATATATGCATAATAAAACCTAGATTTTATTATTAGGGTTTATCGTATAAAAAGAATGCATGTGGCTACATTTTTTTTATTAACGCATATAATTTGTTATTATGTGTTTACCGCTTTAGTCGTTTTATTTATTAGAAATTACTTGTTTTGGTTTATATAATTGATGCGAATTGTTGTAAACAAAAAAGGTAATTTTTTAATAGAAAAATAATATGGACTAAATCTATATAAAAATTATGAATTTTTTTGAAGATTTAAATTTACAATAGTTTAGTTTTTTTTAGAACGGCAAATTATATTAAGAAATTAGCAAGGCGCTAGGAAAATTATAAAGATAAGGATCTAGGACATTTCATCCAAGAGATCCAATCAAAATTGTTTTTACACCTATTGGAGCACCAAGTAAAAGAGAGAAAAACAATCTCATCAAATAGCATATTCATACGCGGTTGAGATGAGCCAAACAACGTCTGATTATGATACTTCCATATCACCCACCACATAACGTAAAAGACCCCTTCCAATATATCCTTAAAACCTTTAAGGAGACGAAGAGTGTGAAACCATTCAAGCCAATCATCATATGAGAATAAATTTGGACAATCAAACTACCACCATCGAGCCAGTTTGGTAGTAATGTTCTGGGCCATAGAACATGAGAAAAAAAGATGTGAGCATGACTCTCATGCACAGCTGCAAATAGGGCAAGTGATAGAGGGAATTTCAATACCCCGAAGAGACAAATTAAGCCTAGTTGGGAGCTTATCCAAACTCACTTTCCAAGCCATGATGTTAATCTTAATTGGGACTTCCGAAACCCATCTAGTGGGAGCACCAACCGCGAGAAGAAGATGATCATCTATGAAAAGTCGAGTAGATTTAATCGAGAATTCACCCGAGGAATCGAGGGACCAAATCCATCTATCATTAGAGACCGAGAGAATGACAGAGTTAACATCTTTGATGATTTTGGAGAATTGCTCTTCTTCTAAACTTCCACGAGGGAGTCTTCTAAAAGAACAGGAAATAGAGCTAGCGTTGATTTTTTTCTGCCACCGTAGAGTTTTTATTGCAATCTAAAGCAAACATACGCGGGTATAATTGCTTAAGGGGGATATCAGTAAGCCAAGAATCAACCCAAAATAAAGTAAATTCAACCCATTTCCCACTTTTCATTTCAAATTAAGACAACAATTTTAATACCCTAGCTAGCCAAAATTCTGCATTCACGAACAATAGAAGTCCAAGAAGATAGAGCGAGAAACATACCAGTGTTGTCTAAACTCCACCATCGCCAAACAATAGCTATAATGACCAATACCATAAAGATGAATCCTTTGACCTTACCCCAATATCCATTTGATAAAAGAGCACGATTTTAAGCGAAGAAACTCGAAATACCAAGCCCTTTTTTTTCCTTGAAACCATTATTTTTTCCCAACCAATCATAGACATTTTATTCTCATTAATATCTGCACCATTAAAGAATCTCCTGCGAATGGACTCCATCTTACGTAAAACACCAACAGGAGTTTTATAGATTGACATCAGGTATATAGGAAGCGAGCTAAGGACAACTTTATTCAAAGTAAAACGACCACCTATAGAAAGCATTTTAATTTTCCACTTAGATAAACGGGATGAAAGTTTTGCAATAACCTCGTCCCAAAAGTTACTTCTAGAGCTGGAAGAACCGACCTTAACACCCAGATAGTTAAAAGGCGAGGAGAACGTGTTACAACCAATGACATTAGCAGCCACATCCACTTCTTCTTGAGAGGTACCAATGCCCATAATCTTACTCTTTTGAATATTGATTTTGAGCCCCGACGCCAAGTAGAAACATTTAAGCATATTAACTATAGTGATGACATTCGCCTTATCCCATTTACCAATGAAAACAGCATCATCCGCATAAAAGAGATGGGATAACGTTAAAGACTCATCAATACGAATACCTTTGTAGAGCCCGGAATTCAAGATATTGTTGAACGAAATGTGCAAACTTTCCATCACAAAAAAGAAGAAAGGAGAAAGATGAGGGACTTCCATTAACCAGAATCGATCCCATTGCCGAAGAAAGACACGCTTGAATCCACCCTCTCCATTTAACACCAAAACCAAAGTTATTTAGAACCCCGTCTAAATAATCCCATCTTACCGAATCGAAGGCCTTTTCAAAATCAGCTTTAAAAATCATAGCTTTGATTTTATGATACTTACACTACGAAATAAGCTCGTTAAGAATAAAAGGGCCATCCAGGATTTGACGTTTAAAAATAAAGGCAGTTTAAACGTCACTAATCAGATCAGGCATAACAATGCATAGGCGATTGGACAAGATCTTAGCAACAATCTTGTAAAAACTACCAATGAGGCTTATTGGACGAAAATCTTTCACCATCTTTGCATCCAATGATTTAGGAATAAGAGTAATAAATGAAGAATTACTTCCAGGAGGAAACTTACTAGAAGAGAAAAATTCCTTGACAGCATTAACCACATCATGCTGAATTTCTTCTAAAGAGACATCACTTTCAAGGTCCGCATTCTGGTCTATAGAAATCTTTTGAAACATATGTGAATCAAGATTAATAGTCTGACTTGTAGGCATAGAAAAACGATTAGAAAAGTGTTCGAGAAATTCATTCTTCACTTTGGGAGGATCTTCAATCCACTCTCCATCGACAAGAACACCACGAATAGCAAGTTGAGACCGTTTTTTATTAATGATCCCGTGAAAATACTTAGAATTTTCATCACCTTCGATAGCACATTGAATCTTAGCCTTTTGGGCCAAATCAGAAGAGTGTCGCTTATCAAGATCATGAATATCTTTTAAAAGGGAGATTCTTTCATTAATAATATCGTTGTTACTCAAACCTTTATCAATCAGCTTGTCTAACTCTGATATCCAGGACTAAGCTGAATGACGCACCGCAGAAGCCTTGAGCATCTCATCTCGACTCCAGTTTTTGATAATCGCCTTAAGAGCTTGAAACTTCTTTCTTAGAAGAGAAATCTTGTTAGTTTCCATGATAGATAAATTATTCCAAGTATCAGCAATAAGATTATTAAATTCGTCCTTTGTGAACCAAGAGTGAAACACACGAAATGGCGTAGGCCCATAATCAACAGATGATTCACGCAAGAGAATGGGCCTATGATCAGAGAGACGCCTATCAAGACATATAGCAGCAAGCGAAGGGAAAATTGAGATCAAGCCTTCAGAAATTAAGAATCTATCCAATTTACTCATTTTTGAACCAGATTTTAGAGCCCATGTAAAGGAATACCCTTCAAGAGGAAGATCAATAAGGCATGATGATGAAATAAAGTGATTAAAGGCTTTAGCACCAATATCGTTGAAAATAGTACCAAATCTCTCGTTCTCTGATCTAACTTCATTGAAATCTCCAAGAATGATACATTCTCCATCCCACAAATTAATCATATGCTTAATGTAATCCCACAAAGATTTTCTTTCGGAGATATCTTGAGGCGCATAAACTGAAACAAACATTAGCTTCAAGGAAGAAGAAATCCACGTACCACGGACAACTACAAAGGAATCAGATACATTAACACTTTCTTTAGCGAAAACATTTGGATTCCAGACACAAAGGATCTCACCAGATAAGGGCTATAGACAAAGTCGAAATTAAAATTGCCCAATAACGATTTGATGGCAAAAAGATTAATTTTTCTGACTTAGTTTATTGAATAGTAGCAAAATTCACTTTATATTTCAAATTTAACTCCCGAATCCAGTCTTTCTTGGACGTATGTCCAAGACCTTGAATATTCAAGGACATAACATTCATCGTAAACCTGATATCACTCCTAGAAGATCAACAATAGCTTCTATATTTTTAGAACATCATTCCATATTGTACCCCCTAGCATGACCTATTTCAATTAGATCCTTCATAACATCTAGATTTGAACCACCAGCTTTTAGTTTAAACGATCTATAGATCCACACTTCCCATTTGAGCCTGTCTTCTTATTACAATGATGATTAGAATTGGACTTGTTAACACTTACATTCTCCTCTTCTTCTATAGTTTCATTAACACCTTTCGGAGTGAATCCAGGAGGAAAGGACAGATCGGACTTTCTGGCATCTTTTGATTTCTCCTTTTGATTATTTCGCTTGAGAATTGAGTGAATTCCAAACGGGTCTTCAGATTCCGTACCTGTTTTGGGTGCTTGCTGCTCGTTGCCTTCTTTCATACAACTAGATTCTGATATATGATCAATATCATCTACTTTTTGTGAGTTAAACTCTCCGTCCTCCATTGATTCCTCATCAGAGGATGAATTCTCGCAAAATTCGTTATTGAACTCAGGGGCCCATGCTTCAAGTTCTTTAACACATATCCAGTAAATTTTACCTTTTACGATGATTTTGATTCTTTGGTTTATTATGGTATGGACTTTAGTAACAACACAAATCTTCTTGGCAGAAGAGGAAGAATCTAGAGTGGTGTCGACCTCAGACAAAGTACCCCACTGGGAGATAATTTTCGCATATGCATTATTATTCCAAGTGTTAAAAGGAAGTCCTTCAATAGATATCCACACAAGTCTGTCTTCACTGACAAAAGATGGATCAGCAATGCATAGTTCTGAGAACCAAGAAGCTAAACCCTCATGATTGAGCATTTTCTCTTTTGATGCAACAGAACATGCCTCAATAAGGATCCAAAATCCACCCAAATAAGATATATTGACATTATCAAAGCCTTCGTCAGCAAAAATAACATAAATATTTGATAAAGCATTGATATCCTTAATTTTACCCATTAAGGAGCAAGAGAGGTCATTGTCAACAATGCAAGAGTCATCCATCACAATTGCTGGGGAGGAATCAGACGATGGAGAGCCCTTATGATCATTGGATTTCAAAACAGACGCAAAAGAGTTTTTAACAGGTCCCGAATTAATCTTCACTTTAGATGGCTGCACAAACGAAGCCATAGATTCTCTTTGGAATCTTACAGGATTAGCATGTAAATGAAAACGCCCAATCCAAATGGTGCATAAATTTTCAATAAGTCTCTCCATGTTATCCACCTTGAGAAAGCGGACGAAGGCAAATTTCTTACCTGTTTTGGACCTCTTTAGAGGAATATACACATCGACAACCTTACCATAAGCTGTGCATACATTCCAAAGGTCACGGGCAGTAATATGATCAGGGAAGTTAGTAACAAATACCGTCTTGGAAATCTTTCCAGTAAGATCCTCCTTGGATAAAAACGATCTTTTGTCACCTGCCATGAACGAACCGAAGAAATTGATCTTTTTTGGATTGAAGGGAGATCTAAAACCTAATGATTATCGTCGAATCAAATAAAGAGGGATTTAGCAGATAACAATGAATAACAAACCCTAGATCTCACTAAATCAGATGAATGGTAATTACTTAGAACCAAGAAATCGATTAGAAATCAAAACCCTAATTCTAAAAATCACGTCGAATGTAACAAGAGAGATTAGAGAAAGCTATTATCGATCTACATAAATCAAACGTTATTCGATGAATGGAAATCAAACAGGTTAGGCAAATCGATTAGATGAGTGGATCTTGGGAATCGCCATATCGGCAATTGTGGCTACATGGCCCCTAGCCCAGAAGGCGTAGCGAGCCCACACAACCAGGTTGGGTCCAGCCTAGAAGGCAATGACACCCTTCCCTTTACGCACGCGAGAGGAAACCCCTATCGCCCTAGACAAGACTCGAACTTGAGACCTTGCCTAGGAGGGTAAAACCTCCATACCAAGGTTGTCAAGATCGGGATACTACCCAGGATCGTTTTCGTCTTTGCAAGATCGAGATCGTAAGGTAGGATCGGGATCGTAAGATCCTACTATAATGTCATTTTCTTAATAGTCTTTCTAATATTATATAAATCTACAAATTATTATATATCATAAACACAAAATTATATAAATGTTTCATAGGAATGTTGTCATAAATTATAATTATAAAATGTTTAATTGTTGTTTTTTTAATATCTAGGAAACACAACCCATAAATTCGTAGATTTTAGTTCGTGGTTCGAGAAAAAGTAAGATCGGATCGTAGTAGATCTTAAGATCCTATGGTCAAGATCGGGATCTTATAAGATCCTAAGCAAGCAAAGATCCTACGTAGGATCTGGATCGTTTTTGCTTTGCAGTATCGTAAAATCGTAAGATCCTAAGATCAGGATCGGGATCTTAACAACCATGCTCCATACCATTAGACCAGAGGCCCGTTGGTTAAATTAGAGATGTTTTTAGTATTTTTTTTTTATTCTTTTTAGGTTTACAATACAACAACAGTTTAGTGTTTTTACTTGTTAAACTTTATATTTTCTTTCGCATTTTTCGTTTCACAGTTTTGTAATATTAAAAATTATAAAAATAAGGAAAATAAATAAAACCAAAAAACATGAGGATACAAATGACTTTTTAAGGGAGTCTTTATAACCTACCCTGACCCACTATAAGTACATATGTTTGTCTTTTATTTCATTTTTGTCTCTTTGTTTACAGTATAACACAGTTTTTTTATCATCGTTTGTTTTGTATTTTTTATCGGTTTAATACTTTTGACTTGTTAAACTTTATAGTCTTTATTCCGCACTTTTCGTTTCATAGTTTTAGAATATAAAAAAAAGTGTAAAAATAAAATAAAAGTTTTAAAAAAAACCAAAAATTATAAGAGGGTGCAAATAGCTTTTTAAGAGGGTCTTTATAATACTCTCTCTGTCCCATATTAAATGTCCAGTTTGATTTTTTGAGGTCTTTTTCATCAACTTTGATCGAAAATATTTGTTTTTGTGTTATATAATACTTAATGCAAATTATATTAATGAAAAATACATTTAAAACTCTATCAATTCATATATTTTCCATCAAGTATCATATAACATATAAAGAAATAATTAAGGTCAAAGATTAAGAAAAAAAACTTGAAAAGGTCAAACTGAACACTTAATGTGAGACGGATGTAGTATATCCTAATTTGAATATATAATTGTAGGATCCCGATAACACTTTCACTTCATATACCACACGAATCTAGATCAAGAAAAGAGAGAGTGGGAAGATTTCTAGAGAGAGAAACAAGAGAGAGAGAGAGAGAGAGTTGAGAGAGAAAGGAGAAAAAAATATTTTAAATGAAATCAACTAACTTTTCCTAGGTGGAAAAGTTACTTATATACCCCGACACATTAAGTGACGTTCGGGATATTTGACTAGGACCCGGGCTCGGGTTTTGCTTAGGATTAAACCCGAAACATATACAATATTAGATTAACTATCGAGCCCGATTCCCGATACTTTCCTATTACAACGTTAACTAATTGATTGACCGAGACTAACATACATAATGGACGAACTTCATGTTCGACTCAATATTTTGAGGCTAACAATCTCCCCCGAAGTGAGTTCATTGATGACACTCCTTCATGAGATCAATGAGATTGCTTTTGTCGTTAAGCTCATGTGGTCTTGGTCTTTCTCTTTGTTCTTAGTTGTAGGTTTGTTCCTTCATGCTTTGTGATCTTGACTTTGAGCCTTTGTCATTGTCTTCATCGTCTTTGCCATCTTGCGATCTTGTGTCTTTGGCCAACATTCTCATACTATGCCTCATCTTGAAAGCTTCAAATCAGAGTTAGCGGAAGTCTTTGTCTTTAAATCTTGAGCTTTCATGATAGATTGTCTTTGTAGAATGAGCATGAACATGTGGTAATGAATCGACTTTGGTTGATTGGGATACTGTCACCACCGTTTTAACCTGCAGGTTTACGTTAGTGATAATCCAGAAAATTGATTTGAAAATCAATCGACATATTACTTGTAAAAGCGTTTTTGTAACACATCGGGAGTTTTAAGCTTTTATCAAAATTCATCAACCGTCAATTCATTTACTGGACCAAATCGATATCCAGTTGTCACAAGTTTGATTCATATAGAATCTCGCAAGTCACCTACCAAGAGCTTGTTTGATGCTGACTCAAGCAGGATTTCCATCTTCATTGTGAATACTTATAGTATCACTCGGATGTTCTGGCAAATATCACAAGGATATTGCGTAGGACTCTTGTTAACAGCTTGTGAACTTGATGATGTTCAACAAGTGTTTGAAATGGAATGTGTCCTAACGAGATTTTCCACTAATCATTCAATATAACTTAACTTTCTCCTCTCTAAAATGCTTTTATATTTTTTCCATCATCCCTGACCTCCCGAATCGTTATCGAGAACCATCACAAGTTGTATCATATTGCACAGGCGATTCCGTAGAAGTTTTTTTGCTTATATCTGTTTTCTGCTTATTCTTACTTAGTTCTGCTTATTCAGTTTCCGCTTATCAGTCCAGCAGCTTATTTGAGCTTATTTCAGTCCAGATTCAGTTCGTTGCGGTTTATACAAGAGTTTATAGTGTTTTCAGCTTATTCAGATTTGTGTGTTGTGATTATAGCTTATTTCGTGAGCTTAATTTTTGTTATGTTTGATCTGATTGAGTTTGGATGCTTACGATTTTATCGTAAGAACAAACTCGGTCAGATTCGAGCATAAGATATGGTTTAACGTGCTGATTATTCACTTCGAACTGGTTAAACATGAAACACATGAAGTACAAACACTTTTAGGCATTTTTCGGAAGTCAAACTCGACGTTGACTTGGTCAACGGTCAAACTCGGTATTCTAACTACTTTTTATCGAGAATGGAAAAGAAAATGAAGTGTGTACAGATTTGTGCTTTAACTGCTACAACAACTACAACAACCACTTTTTACCGAGTTTGCACCAACGACTCAGTTACAATTTCTATTCCAAAAATGAACATCGATATCAAAATTGAGTCAACCGAGTTCACTCAGTGACCGAGTTCAACCGGTTTTCATGCTTACCGAAAATTTAAAGAGTGAAGCTGAAACAGATTACAACACCCCCCCCCCACCACCCCCCCCCCCCCCCCCCCCCCACCCCCCCGACCCCCCCCCCCCCCCCCCCCCGCCCCCCACCCCCCCTCCCCCCCACCCCACCCCCCCCCCACCCCCCCCCCCCACCCCCCCCCACCAACCCCCCCCCCCCCCCCCCCCCCCCCCCCCCCCCCCCCCCCCCCCCCCACCCCCCCCCACCCCCCCCCCCCCCCCCCCCCCCCCCCCCCCCCCCCCCCCCCCCCCCCCCCCCCCCCCCCCCCCCCCCCCCCCCCCCCCCCCCCCCCCCACCCACACCCCCCTCCCACCCCCCCCCCCCCCCCCCCCAACGGGTTTCAAAATCCAACTCACAATCCAACAACAATCCAAGCACCTTTATCTCACCCTCCCCCACAACTTCATATTCACATCACACTTGACTCAAAATCGAAACATAAAAGAAAACAAGACAAGATCTCAGGCTATCTTTTCGTGTTTAACAAGTTAGATGTGACCTTTACAAAGATCAAACAACATGAACAAGATGTTTCATCATAGATCTGTAAGAAGTGCAAAAACTCTCTTCTTGATATTCGAACATAAAGTAAAGAATTTAACAAGTATGTTATCTTCTTTCTTTGTTTCGGTTTCACAAGAACAAAAACATCTTTCAAGTGTCATACAAAACCTACCTGAGATCATCTAAATGATCCTTTGAAGCCAAGATATCTTGTTGTTCTTCGTGATTGTGTTAAGATAAAAAGAGATGTGGTTTTCGATTTGTTTAGAAGATGTTTATGAGGTCATTCTTTGATTTGTGTAGATGAAATATGGAATGTGAATGGAATTTTTGTGTTGGAAAGATGAATATTATGGGGACGGATGTGTTTGTGAAGGGATAAGGGATTTGATGCCTGCAAGAGATGGAAATAAAGAATAGGGGGCGGACGTTTTGATGAAATGTGTGTAGGGTTTGAATTAACCTAGCAAGCAGTAGTTATATCACTACATCCGAAAATGGGCTACTATGGTCAATGGGATTTCATACTTCTTTTCATACATGGGCTGAAGTTGGACTCACATGGACTCGATTGGATCTATAAATATTTTGGTAGTACATACCGAATTTTGGAGTGAATAAGTTTATTGGGCTGAATGTTTACAAGTGGACCGAATAGTGTTAATGATCAATGCCTTGCAAAATGTTAAAACACAAAAACATCACTTATTGCTTAAAACGATCCTTATTGAAGATTCACGAAAAATGCTAAAAGGCTTGTCTCGGGACTTAATTTCATCAAATGACTACGGGGTTGATTCATTATTACTTATTCGGGATTGAAGTAATACGTCACGGGGAGGTGTACTTATTTCATCTTCTGGCCTTTCTACCTCTGCAACGAAGATGACTTGTTTAAGCATACAAGGATTGTCATGAAGACTTGAATATCTGGTTACTTTTGTGATTCTTTCTCTCTTTTACCCACAAAGTAGCTATCACTTTAAGGAGTTACGTTGTAGTGCTAAGTGACTCACGTAGTTGAGGATATTTCAAGAGATTCTTCCGGATAGTACAAGCTTAAGTCACAACTTTGGGGGATGTTACTTCAGTATCGAGTTTGTCATATTGAGTTTTCTCTATCAGTGGTCATTACATAGAGCCGACAGAATGCGAGGTTGGAATTGAATTAGTCAGAGAAGAGACAAATAGAGGTTCTTTATCGATAGTTAATTCTCATGCTTAACCGACTTTATTCTACTTCACACATGGTTGTTCTATCGAATATTCGAGCGTACTCAGATTATGATTTTTTCGATGGTCATCGAATGTAATTAGGGGGGAAGAAAAGGAAGTATTCGATAGATAGCATCAATCAGGAGGAAGAAATATGTATTTATCTCACCTTCATTTCTTTCTTTCTTATCTTCAAGTCCGCTTCTATCTTATGGAGATAGATTGTATGCTTTCAACCTCTGAATGGTTAGTGTGTGAAGTATGTGCATACGCGAGAAGATGTTGCTGATTTCTTGCTTGTTCCCCTGAACGGACATTTACCAAAATAGAAGCAGTTCAGTTTTATGTGGTTGGCTTCTTCTTCTTCTACTTCTCTGATCCTCTGATTCTGATTTTACTTCTACTTCTACGTCTACTTCTACTTCTACTTCTTCTTCTATGAAGCTACATCACAGTTTCTGAATTCGCTTACAATACGGATGTTGGTTTGGGGGGAAGCTGATTCAGAAACTTCGACAAAAAGAAGTAGATGAAGAAAGCTGTGTGAAGACATGCAGTATGAACTGGGGGGAAGCTAACTCAGTTTATACAAATTACATTGTATCGTCTGCAAGTAATGGAAAGATTCAAGCTGGAGCACTTATATTTGTACTTGTAGGATACATTGTAAGTAATTCCATATGCCACCACATTGGGGGAAGATTGTTAGGATTAAAAATGTGGTGTCTATATGGAAATTACATTAGTTTCCTTATAGTCTAAAACACAAGGACTAGAAGTGTAATTAGCCCAAAGATGGCTTGTGTTTAGGCTATAAATACCCCCTCTAATCTTCCTTAGAGGGGTGAACCTCACAATTGTAATTTCACTAATCATTCAATAATAACTACTTTCTCTCTCTAAAATGGCTTTCATTTATTTCCATCATCCCCGACCACCCGAGATCGTGAATCGAGAAAGCTCACACACACCCCTCCCCCTCAAAAAAATTGAGCATCACGTCTGTTTTAACTGTTTCTTCTTGTATCTTCCAAGTTACACCCTTACACTCTTGAGTACTGGTTAAAAAATAATCCCACCAGTCACTACCACTTGCAAAGGATAAGTATTTTTCATTGGACACTCTATTTACTTAGCAGTTGCAATATCCAAAAAATTGTATGTACTACCACTGTTAATCAAAATGTGCATTGGATGGTTATTGAGATGATCCTCCACCCTTATTGTTTGAAAAGTATTTATTCCATATAGTTCCTTTAATGAAATTAGTGGATGTGATACTTAATTGAACTCGTGACCACTATTGTCATGCCCACAATCTCTAATTTCATTGTCGCTACTCCCATTGCCAAACACCCCTTCAGTATTCTGAACCACCATTTCCTCATACAATTCTTCCAATTTCTCCACTCCAGCCATAATTTCTAACGAAAATAGTTGTCCACTACACTTATGTCCTAGTACATATATTTGATCACAATAGAAACACTGATTTTTAGCCCTCTTTTCATCTATTTCCTTCTGAGTAAACAGTTTCCTCTATGGCATGTCGTTGTAATTTGACTTAGGCCTATTGTAACTTTCTGTGACATTTGATGATGTGTGGTCAGTTTCTTCCTTTCGAGTTGTGGTGTGCTGCAAGTGGTACAGTGGCTTCATTTTTGTTCGAGTTGTGGTTTGCTGCAAGTGATTCAGTGGCTTCATCTTCTTCATCATATATGTGAAGTTTACTTAGTTATTTAAAGTCGATACAAGTGTAGTGTCTTGGGTCATGGAGGCGTGCTCTCATATGGGCCTGGTTTCAATTTTAGTTTGAGTTGCTGTGTGAGATTATATGCTTCTGTCCTGTATCCCATCAGGTCTTCTAGCTAGTTTGTGTTGGGTCCTTTTTTTTGTTTCCTGGGTCTCACCCACAGCTAATTATCTTGTTTAGTTGTGGTGAGATGCCTTGTTTTGTTTTCTTTTTGTTGGTTCTATTCAATTGCTGCCTTTCTAAAAAAAAGATATGTATCGTGTAAATCCATGAACATCTTAATTAATTGATACATAATCATACATTGTAAAGTTCGATTTAAGATTAACAATTTGAAGTATGTAATACTACGTAAGAAATGTTCAGAAAAGTTGAAACAAATTGACTAAAACATGATTATTTGGGAAAACTAGAAACAGGTTGAAGACCATGTTTCAAAGCTGCTTTCCAAACGATGTCGATTCGATCAACATCAAGAGCACCTACTTCATGGTGAGTCCATCCTTCCAAGCTATGTACTACCCCTCCTGCATGACATGCATGCACTATTCCTCTTCCCATAGTATACTGCAATCACAATATAAGTATTAACAATTGGTCGAAGCCCGTCGGTGTCTAATATATAAAATATAATACAATCGGTACTATTATGCTTAGTTTAGACGAAGTAAGTATATACCTCACAGCAACCAAGCCCTTCAACATCATCAGGCAGTTTCATGGCAGCAAGCTCGCCATAAGTGCAGTCCCTTCTAAAAGCAAAGATGGGTGGCACCACGAACTGATGAAAATGAGTTCCTGGTGGTGCCCATCTTTGTTGTCCAGGCGTTATCCATTTTCCTACCACCCATGTCTGTTTTCATAAAAACGAGTGAAATGTGTCAATAAAACACATTTGAGTTTTTCCACAATTCGAACAAAACACGTAAAAATAATTAATTTACATCAATACTTAGATGTGTAACGTGAATACCTTGCAATTTTGTGCTGCTTGGTACTTGGTTACTTGGACTAGATTCTTTTGGCAATCTGGTGGTGCTTCTTGTTGGATGTTTTGAAATCGCTCTGTTGATAGAGTCAACATCTGTATATATTTAATTGGGCATAATTAGAAAATTATTATAATTGTACATACACTAAAAAGAAAATGTCGCGCTCATTTTCTCCATGCTAGAGAAACGTAGAGTTTACAATGTTACACGTTTCGAAGTGTATAAAATTCAAAAATAAATTAATGTGTTCAATTAATACATTTGTTGCAGTGGTCTTATCTCAATTTTATGACACTTAATGTGGATACAACCAAGATATCAGTAGCATCTAATATATTAAATCTGAAAACTATTATGCTGGTTTAATCATGTAGATGAATTATGAAGGGTGGTTGGTAGTTTAATCCACCCTTGCTATTCCTTTCTAGGTGAACCTTAGAAGCTTGTCTACCAAATATGTTGAACTTGTAAAGGTGCACTATATGATGAGCTTTGTTTCATCATAAACATTTTGCGGGAGTTTATATTTTAAGTTATATGTTGAAGAGTAAGTTAAACTTACAAGAACACGCACGCCTCGCCGGCATAGGTAAAGGGCGATGGCTCGTCCAAGCTTTGAAGTGGCTCCCGTAAGAAAAACCTCTTTAACATCTTCATGAATTTCGTTAAGGATAACAGCGGCTGTCAATGTATTTCCATGGACTACTCGTACTTTCAGATCCTTGTGCTTTTCCACAAACAACTTTCCTCCACCGTTAAGTGCTTCATTCTACAATATATATATTTTTTTTCACATTACTTCATTAGTAATTTAGTTTAGAAATGATCTAAATCAGAATGAATAGTTTGTGGCCCATGCAAAACCTCTCTTGCGGACCTAGAAAAGGACCATTTCTGGCCATCATTATGAATATTTTACAACGACTGCTTGTGTTGTGATAAAATTTTGTAAGAAGACATCATTTTCATAATAATTTTGTGGATGTGAAGTATTACATTAGACTGGTGGTAATAGTTCATCACCACCACCGACTCATTTTCAACACCACTAACATCACCACCAAAACATACCCCATTTAAACACAAACATACCTCACAATACATTTACATACAAAAAAAAGCCGGTCATTTAGATGACCGACTTGTGCTCGAAACGTGATGAAGACGTGTCATATGGGGAGAGGTCTATTAATGACCACACGTCTTTTGGGTGCCACCGAGGATATAGACGCGTCGTCTATATCCTTGTTACCACTGGTTCTAGATTTTGTTCCACATCTCCACAAACGTGATACAACATACTAACAATAGCAATTTAGATTTTTTAAAATCACAATGACACTAACGTATTTTCATAATTCCTTCCAAGCAAGAATATATTATCTATCTAGTAGGCTAACTTTTTACTTATTTAACGACTGAGATAAAGATATTCATGCATCTTTTTACTTGAGCATTTATAGATATACCTTATTCAGAGCGGCGAGACTAATGACTTTCACACCTAATTTGTCAGCCCTTAGAATGGCCTCCTCGATATGCTTGTTAATGCCTTCACTTGCGAATGGCAAGAAATACTGAAAATTAAGCATGTAAACGGATTAGATACATACAATTAAATGTCAATTAGCTATATGTAAATTGGTTTACTTTACAGTAATTAGATGCAGTTTGAATAGGGTGAAACTAACCTGAAAACCAAAGCGAGGAACAACCCAATTTTGTGCAATTACCTCTATAATTTTAGCACAGCTAAAAGGAATGATTATTTTGTATTCGCCTTACCCACATCCACAAGCAACCGAAGAAACGCAGTTAGAGCCAAAATGGAAGCAAGAGCAAATTTGCACTATATGGCATCGATGAAAATGATCTGAAGACGAAGGGAACATGCAATGCAGATGTAATGTCCACAACATGTGCCAAGAACACAAAATCAGGTACCCTTGTTGAGTTACCTACATATATGTATATGATTAGATCACTCCATGTAAAATAAAAACGGATTATTCTGTCACAATAAAATACAGTAGCAAGTAACTGGCTATTTTATATAAAATTATCCCATCCTTACCCATTCGTTATCAACCAAAAATTAAACATTTAATGCCAACCCCCTAAATTCTGTAAAACCCAAAATAGTTCCTCAGTTGTGAAATTCAAGATTATAACCCCATACCTACTAGTATAGTACTCCTACTATAGATCACAATACATTAATTGAATTCCTGTATACAATTACACATTCGAACTACTCAAGCAGTCTCCCACCTTGCATACAAGCATATTTTTTTTTTTTTAAAAGTTACATTATTTATTTGCTTTTAGAGATATATACTTACACAATATTACACACTAGTTGAAGTTTGTGGGAATGAAAATGTCATAATTTATACTTCAAAAACCAAGACACATACTTTATAAATGAAAATAAACATGTACCTTTCTCTTGGGTTAGTTTCTTGTGTAAATCCCATGTCTTTGTGTTCAAGGTGTTCCACATGGCATCATAAAGAGGCATAAATAGGCAATAGTTGTTCTTCATCTCCCTATGATGTTGGCTATAGTATCTGTCAATGTAAATTCAACACCAAGATATGATGATAACTGAACTAACACATTTAATGAATAACTAACAATACACATTATGTTTCTAGTATTCTAAAAATATTTTTGGAATACTTTAAAAGAGCCAGATTTCAAGAAACATAAAACGGACCCTAAGCTAACCGTCCATTTACGAATTCCATTTCCCTTTAGTCTTAAGGTTAACAAATTAATGTAGGTCTCGTAAACTATTCATGAACATAACTTTTTATCAACAAATAATGCAACAAAAGAGGATTTGAACTAAACGTACAAACAATGTACTATACGAGTCTTTTGCAAAAAGCAACATTGCTAGTCGGTCTTCTTTTTAATGTAAATGCCGTTAGAAAACGAGTCTTTTGTACCACTATTGTCTTTCATCCATATTTCTTCCCAATTCATGAAAATATCATTTTACATATACAAACCTCCGACAAGTGAAGCATACACAAGAAATAATGGTCACTAAATTTCATACATGTTGGTTTATAAATATCGTTCAATTTATAAAAATGAAGATATATTGTACGATGTATGAATGCATGAGACACGATGATATGATTAATTTTTTTCTAAACATTCAACAACCAATATAAATAACTAGGTGAAGAACTCCTATGATTTTTTAAGTTGGACCATTAATTGTGTGTCATTTGTGAGTGCATCACAATGTGATATTATTGATATCATATAATAGGTATGATATAACCTTTATAACTTACGTTGGTGTGTAAAGAAGATATCTGAAGAAAGGGAAGTAGTCGAAAATCCAGCTAGGAATGATCTCAACGTTTGAATGACCCAAGCATCGTAAGAAATCAAAGACAAATATATAGCCGTATATAACGCTTTTCGATCCATAACCCGACAAACAACAACCAATTATCGGAAGTCCAATCACCGTGGCAACTAATAACGCCTCTAAGAACGTGGTGCTTCCGGCTGCAATTTAGATACAAGTCAGTGTAAAATACTGTTATATTCTTAAGATATAAGTGTCTATGTTTTCTTCCGTGCAAACATCTTTAATGACCTTAGGGCACATGACACATATTCTTTTCGAATGGTGTTTTTATTTCTATATGTTTGTCGAACGAATCACAAATCTTCTAAAATTCTTTTTTAGAATACAAAATACATAATGGATCCTCACCTCAATCTATTATGGCTCTCCCCCCACAAGAACTCATCAATCTGGGGGTTTTTAATAAACCCGTAGCTACAAACACGACCCACATTAACTAATTACACGAAAACTAAAAATCTCACAAATAAGATGTTGGTAAGTTTTATTAATAGTGTTGGTGAGATAGGGGGATGGTTAAATGTTAAGTTACTTGAATTGATCTATATTTTGTTAGCAATTTGTGATATCTAGAGCAGGGTGACAAGATGAATTTCACGTATCAAACAAATACTTATTTAAATTAGTACTAATAAAGTTACCATTTAAACCACTGGTGAGCGTGGACTAATAGGTTTTTTACATAAATCACATAGAAAAACGGCGGAAAGTATTATAATCGCACCACCTAGAAATGGTTGATATTTGAAACATCAGTGTGTATAATATGAGCTATGAAAGCGTTTATCTATCTTATCGGATTTATTATATGTCCTAACTCAGATTTTTTCTCTTCCGTGCAAAACTCTTATAATACACTGTAGGAGCAAATACAAATATTCTTTTCGAATTGGTTTTTTAAGTTCTATATGTTTCGATTCCGAGTGGTGGACTATTATCTTAATGATCATCTCTTCAAACAATCGTATCAATTTCCAAAACACAGCGTCACAACCAATCTCTCAAGACATAGAACTTATTGTAACACTTTCAAGAACCTAAGTTGATCTGGTTATACATTATATCCTATTGAGCAATAAATGATCTTTTATCCTCCAGTGTTGACTACCTACAGGCACCAGCATCAACATTTTTTACTATAGTACAAACATATGAACGGAGGACCTCTATAACATAGTACATATATCCTTTGAGCAATAAATGATCTTTATCTCAGTGTTGACACTAGGCACGCATCAACATTTTTCTATAGTACAAACATATGAACTTGTGGACCTATACATAATTATTGAACACCGTTTAAGTGTATTGCATTATAAATGCTACATAAAATGTTGTAAGCTATTGACACTCATTGCATAACAACTAACCATCTAAACAACGTTTTTGACCATGTATATTAAATCTTCGCTATATTAGTTGTGTACCATTTTTTTTAAGAAAACATTGAAATTATGTTGATTTTTAAATTAAGAAACAATTGAAGGACACCATATTTCCTTGTCTTTGAATGTGACAAGACTAATTGAACATAATAAATGAAGGAAGATGGGGACTGTGAATGCCATTACCTGTAACTGGCTGAGGCACAGTTGATGAGTGGTGGAGTGCATGGTAATGGGTGAAAAGGTCATTTCCATGTAACAATCTGTGCATCCAATAGTAAAGTGGCTCTGAAACAAGCACATGCACCAACACAATGGCAACAATCCCTTTGGTTTCCCATAATGGCAAGCTTGCAAATCCATGAGGAAACAAGTAAATAGCCAATGAAGCTATTAAAGCTTCTAAGATTAAAAAATTGTCCCTGAAAATAATATGTTTGTATGAGTTTTGTACTAATAACTTTTAGATAAAAAGGTATTTTGAAAGCTTACCAATTTCCTTCTTTATCGATTTGGTTAAAGTCAATAGCTTCTTGAAAAATCCGACGATTTCGAGTGAGGAAAAGCATGTTGCAAATGTTGTTATACCACAGGAATAGGTGAGATCTAAGAAAACTTATCACGAGAACATGGAAACACCAATTGCTTGCTAGATTATCATCCCCTTGATGTTTCAAGTGTAGGACAGTTCCAACCAATGGTCCAAGTAACAAATACTACATGTACAAAACACCCCAACAAAAAATATTTCCATGATAATTAGCAAAATCAAATTAACATATTCTTAAATTGAGATGGATTATACCTTATATAGACCAAGATTTTCCCAAGGCCATGCGGATAGAGGAGCACTCATTTTCGTTAACAAGAAGATGATTCTAACCCCAAACTAGATATTAAGAAGTAGCCTTCTTTTATAAGGTAACCTTGTGTGATAGGTGGATCAAACTTGTGTTAGATCTTTACTCTATAACATATTGACTACAGCATGACGCTTTTTCCTGTTATAAGCACAACAAGAATAAAAAGAGGTTTCCTACACAACCAAAGACTAGGACCACCAAAAAGGCTCTAAGAGAGAAAAGGAGATCACAAAAGATTATTTTGGGATTTTCTTTTATGACCAAAAGGAAGTAGAAAATGGTGATTTTATAGACAAGAAAAAATTTGCAAAAATGGGCCTACATTAAGATATGAAATGGCCCAAAAAAAATGGTAGCAATGTACCTGGCACTGGCAGTGTTACATATTACAGTTAGGAGATGGTGTAGAAGATGAGTAAGAGATTTCATTTAATTTCTGAAAGCAAATTACCTTTTCGTCCTTAGACAATTGACATTTGGGTCACTTATTGTTTTTTTTTCTTCTCGTTCACATAAGTTCAGAGGCTCCAACCTTTTAGTCAACAAGATGTGGAAGAGATGCATTACTACTTTGTTTCAACACTTTTTTTACTTTAGTTTTTTTTTCTTTAGTTCTTTTTTTCTTTTCGTTTTGTATTATATTTTACTGAGTTTTCCTTTAGCATTAATTAGTGCATTAAAAGAGAATTGTCATTATCTTTTTTGCTAAATAAAAAATATAAAAGATGATGATAATGAAAATGTTCAAACACAAAAGTCTTTCAAACTAATATATAACTAATTTATGAATTCATGTTGTGGCATCCATATTTCGAGGGGTTTATTGCAAAAGAGGGCATTATAGGCCGGTTTCTAAACTAAGAATAAAAATAATATATTCAACATTCATTTTTTTTTGTCAGTAAAACTTTTGAGATGTTATCCAATAACATGTTGGCAAGTGTCAAAATCTTAAGGTTTAAAATGTAGAAAATTACTTGTATTGAAAAAAAGAAGTTAAATATCATTTTCGATCATTTAATAATATGATACCTTAGAGCATCTCCAATGCAAAAACTAGCAAAATCTTTTTACTATTTGAAAAAGTCTTTTTAGCTAGTTTTAAGCATTGGAGTAAAAGGTTTTTGCATTGCTTTTTACAAAGACTTGACAAATACCAAGTCTTTGTTAAAAGCTATCATCTTTTAATATGTAATGCATTAATTGCATTAATTGCATTCAATGCAAAAAACTATTAGTGTTTTTAGCATTGGAGATGCTCTTAGAACATCCACGATGCTAAAGTAATTAAAGACTTTTTACTATTTCAATAGTATTTTGTTATGTTTTTTTGCATTGCATGATAAGTTTTTTGAAAAACTTTTGACAACCACAACTCTTTCATAGAAGTTGTAGTCATTAAATACGATTTGCAGTAAATGCATTAAATGCTAAAAGCCTTTGAAAAAGCTAGCATTGTGGATACTCTTAGGAGCTCACATATACTTCGATACCCTAATATAATCTTTTTCTTTGAAAATATTTTTAGTTGTTAATTGTATTATTACAAAATATATTTCATTTTTTCCTTAATCTTACATAAAGGTGACGATGTTTAACAGCACGAGAGTATAAAATATCAAAAATATATGACTACTTTACAACATTAAAATGCGACACAATGTCCTTGAATGTTTTGTCTTAACACATTTTATTTTCATGTTGGTAAATTGTGCTAGTTTATGAGTCATTAAAAGAAAAAAGAAATTGTAAAAATTCAATAAGTGTTATAAATTATAAAGTACATCATGTGACAAGTATGAAATTTTTATAAGATTATAATATCTTATATTATGCAAGAAAAATAAATACTTATGTATATATATAATGTATGCTGATTAATTATATATAATATATATATAATTCGAATTGTATTTAAAACTGAGGGACTAAAAGTGTAAATTATGAAAAGTACAAGGTATGATCAGTAATTAAAGTATTAAGTAAAAAATAGCCATATTTGATATTATAAGGGCTTGTTATTGGCAAAAATGATAATTTAAAGATTCATGGTTTAATTAAATTAATAACTAAAAAGATAATTACGAAAATTATTGTAAAGATCAAGGATTTGGATTTTAAATAAAAATGAACACCAGCTAATTATAGAAACCTGCAAATTATAGAAACCTGCTATTTATTTTAAGTCCCTATTTTGGGAAGTTTAATTTATGAAAAACTTATTAAATCAGGAAAGTAATCAATTATATGGAAAGTTAATTAAGGAAAGTCCTATGTATGGAAACTTAACTATATAATATAAGCTGCTAATTTTTGGAAAGTACCCAATTATACAGGAATACAAATCATTGAAACCAGATTAATCATTGAATATGGATAATCATGGAACTTACTAATCAAGGAATCATGCAAAAAATAGAAGTTGCAAAAAATAGAAAAGTTGCTACAAATGGAAAGTAACTTAAACATGAAACAAGTCACTTTATAATATTTCCTTTAAGCATGTAGATCGCTTAAGCATGAGAGCTTCTATCTTCTTATCCAACTCTTTCCGTTACTGCTGGACAAAAGGTACGGATATTCTGTCACTTTCAAAGGACATACTTCTTTTCAATGCTTCATCCCTGAACTGCTAATGCTTCCCGATTTTTATGTCTTTTGCCATGATCCATACATGTCTTTGATTTCAATACTTATTCAAATGGCCCGAGGACTATATAACGGCATAGACCATGATTTACATGACTTACCACCTAGTCATGGAGGTACCATGACCGTGACAAACCATGGGCCTCCTGTGTCATGACACTTTCGCGATGGAGAGTGATTTCACGCGGCGTCCCTTTTCATGTTACCAGATTATATTTCATGTTTGGCCATTATTATTCAGGGCTTATGTTGTCAACCTAGTTTACATGATTTACACGTCATGGTGATATTGTGGTGTGTGCTCTACATCCCATCACATTGGAGCTGATCCCTCCACCCATATTATTATAAGAGGTCACCCCTCTATTACATGCATGTATTCACGACATTATTATTATGACATGTATGATTATATGAGCTCGTGGGCATTCCTTATTATTTATGTTTATACTATCCATGATATCTCATGACATCTTTGACTTCACGTTACCATGTTTTACATGTTTATTTCCTATTCTTCATGACGCATTCTCCAGGTTTCCTCATGACACTTTTGATCTTTCCGCTACTTTGTATTTACTATCCAGGATTCATACTTATTAATTACATTGTTATTATATCCGTTCACTAAGCGTTATGCTCAACCGTATTTTTCTTTCTCTTTCTTATACGGCAGGTATCTAGTGGGAGATTGGGCATGGGAGAGTGTGTGCTTAGGAAGTGACCTATTTAGCTTCCTTTCTTTATATCGCAGACATTTTGATGTGCTATACTATCTTGGACACATGTTTCGTCCTTTAGACTTCTTTTACGTTATTCATGTTGATCTCATAATTGGGAGCCGATGTTTGATTCCGGCTTTCCACCTTGTCCTATGTTATCATTTATGACTTTATGCCTTTATTATGCTTTGATATGACACCATGATTATGACGTTTCGGCCTACTCTCCGGAGCGGGTTTGGGTCGTTACAATTATGGTATCAGAGCTCAGGCTTTCGACCTGTAGGCTCTAAAACTTGACCTGTGAGGATTGGGTAGACATTAGGTTCCTTCAGAATCGACGTTTATCTTCTGTCGCGTTTTGACCTTTTAACCGTTTAATCATTAAACCCTTTTTGCAAATGTCAGATGGTGAACACTCGTACCGATGCTGAACTCGCTGCGGCCGTTCAGGCAGCCGTGGATGCCATGCTCCCACAGATTCGCGAGCAGGTTCGCGAAGAGTACCGCACTGGTGCTGTAGCTTCGGGTAGTAATCCTCCACCAGTCACTATTCATACTTGGCTTGAGCGCTTCAATAAGCAGAAACCCCGTTCGTTCGAGAAGGCAGTAGCCCCTGTTGATGCTGAGAATTGGATCTCCCATATGGAGAAGATCTTCGACGTGATGGATTGTAATGATGCTTTTAAGACCAGATTGGCTGTGTATAAGTTCGAGGGTGACGCGTTGGCTTGGTGGAAGGCCTATAAGCAGGCCAAAGGAGGAGATGCGTGGGTCCTTACTTTGACTTGGGCAGCTTTCAAAGAGCTGTTCTTTCTTCAGTTTTTCCCTCGAGCCGAGCAAGAGCGCTTGAAGAGGGAGTACCATTCCATCCGCCAAAGGGCGAGTGAAAATAGTACTGAGTACATGCAGCGTTTCCTCCGCCTAGCTGGTTTTCTTGGACAGGCTGCTGGTACTGCAGAAGAGCAGGCGAAGAACTTTCGTTGGGGTCTTCATAAGTCAATCCTTGACCATGTCATGTGTATACAGTTTACGGATGTTGCTCAGGTTGCGGATGCTGCACGCAACTTAGAGATCCTTCGTGACCGGGATGACTATGATAGGTCCGAACGTTCAGACAAGAGGTAAACCTTCAGTAATCAAATCTTTACGACCTTGTTTTATGTTTTACCTCCTTATCCTTATAATATGTACCGTTCAACTATTCTCCAGGCATAAGAGTGGAGACCGTTATCACCCGTACAGTCAGCAGGGTAGTCACAGGAGTCACGGTCAGAGTGATGACCGACAGAGATCCGACATGCAGGGATCTGACAGACAGAGCAGTGGTAGTAACTACCGCAATAACAATAACAGCAACCACTCCCGTGACAACAACAGGAATTCTGGTGCTGGACGCGACCAAAGGAACAGAGGTCAGCAATCCCATCGATCTACCAACTCGGGTAAATCATTTGAAATAACAAGTTTATTCTCTATATGTCTCAAAGTTCATGTCTCACGATCTATCATTGAATCAGGTTCCCAGCAGTCCAGGGTACCCTCTGAGGGTTATACTCACCCTGTTTGCAACACATGTGGACGTAGACACCCAGGAGAGTGTCGTCGTGCTGCTGGTACTTGCTTCAAATGTGGCCAGGCTGGTCATCTTCAGCGGACAAGCAAGAAGAATACCTGTGCTAGTTCGGCTGGTCATGCTGACAAGAAGCCAGACGCATCAGGCCGTGTCTTTGCACTTACTCAGGATCAGGCCGCCAATACTTCAGGTACCATCACTGGTGCATTATTGTTATAATCGGACGGCATGTTTTGTTTATTTGATACGGGTGCCGACACTTCTATATGATACTACCAAGTTTGCTTCTTGTTTTACTATGACACCTATATTAACATATCAGGTAATAGTGTATAACCACGCCCATGAAAGACACCGCACAGTGTTACCCATGTATATAGAGATCCTTCCTCTACATTTGATGACAAGATTCTTATAGTAATGCACTTCCCTTGGATATGTGGTGAATTTTGACATAATTCTGGGTATGGACTGGTACAGCACCACCGTGCTAAGTTGACTGTCATTCTCGTCATTTAATTCGGAGCGATATTCCATGCTCCTGAATTTATTTATCATGGTTCCTTACTCGGGAAAATCATGAGATCATTTCCGCTTTAAAAGCACGTACCTTACTATCGCATGGCTGAGAAGGTTTTCCTGGCTACCATTCATGACACGACTTCTGACGTTTCTTCTATTCATGGATCAGCCGATTGTACCGAATTCAGTACGTATTTCCGAAGAACTTCCAGGAAAACCTCCTATTCGCGATGTTGATGTTTAAACTTTGAGCTTAATTCCGAGCTGAGCCAATCTCAAAGCTCCTATGCGCATGGCACCGATTGAGTTTAAAAGAGTTGAGAAGGATCAGTTTACAGGATTTTGGAGCGAGATTTATTCGCCCGAGTGTATCGCCATAGGTGCTCCGTTCTGTTTGTCAAGAAGAAGGACGGTAGCATGAGATTATGTATCGACTACCGTGAATTGAACAAGATCACCATTCATAATCGTTATCCCCTCCCACGTATTGACGACTTATTTGATCAGCTCCAGGGCGCTAAACACTTTTCCAAGATTGATTTACGATCAGGTTACCATCAGTTGCGAGTGAAAGAGCAGGACATTTCCAAGACTGCTTTTCGCACACGTTATGGTCATTATGAATTCTTGGTTATGCCTTTTGGTCTCACGAATGCTCCAACTGTATTTATGGACTTGATGAACCGAGTTTTTCATGAATTCTTGGACAAGTTCGTCATCGTGTTCATTGATGATATTCTGGTCTTCTCTAAGTCTAAAGAGGAAACACTCGGAGCTCCCGCACTATTTTACAAGATTTACGACAGGAGAAATTATATGCCACGATCTCAAGCAACACTTTTGGTGGAGTGGTATGAAGCGCGATGTGGCTACGTTTGTGTCAAAGTGTTTAACATGTCAGCAGGTTAAGATTGAACACCAACGTGCAAGTGGGCTATTGCAACCGTTAGAGATTCCTGTTTGGAAGTGGGACGAAATATCCATGGATTTTGTTACCGGGTTACCACGGACTCAGAGGAAGCACGATGCTATCTGGGTTGTTGTAGATCGCTTGACTAAATCGGCACATTTTCTTCCTATCCGTAAGGATTACCCCGTTAGTAAATTAGCAGAAATGTTCCAACAAGAAATTGTTCGATTACACGGTACTCCATCAGCGATCGTGTCAGATAGAGATCCACGTTTCACGTCTCGTTTCTGGAAAGGTTTACAGAAAGCTTGGGGAACCAGGCTCAAGTTTAGTACAGCTTTTCATCCTGAGACCGACGGACAGTCGGAGCGTACGATTCAAACATTAGAGGATATGTTACGTTCATGTGCTTTAGAATGGGCAGGAAATTGGGATGACTATATATGTCTAGTGGAGTTTGCCTACAATAACAGTTGGCATGCGAGCATTAAATGCGCTCCTTTCGAGATGTTGTATGGTAGGAAATGTCGTGCTCCTATTTGTTGGGATCAGGTTGGTGAACGTACTCTTGAGGGTCCGGAGATGATTGAGGTGACTAATGAAAAGGTCGCCGTCGCCAGGGAAAAGCTTAAGGAAGCTCAGACTCGTCAGAAGAGTTACGCCGACAGACATCGCAGAGCGTTAGAGTTCCAGCCGGGTGAACATGTTTTCTTGAAAGTATCACCTACACGTGGAGTCAGGCGTTTTGGTATCAAGGGCAAGCTTAGTCCTCGTTTCATAGGACCGTTTGAGATTCTTGATCGCGTTGGTGAGGTTTCCTATCGTTTGGCGTTACCTCCTCAGCTATCTCATGTTCACAATGTGTTTCATGTATCATTACTCAGAGGTTACAAGTATCATCCTATTTTCGATACATCCAGGTTCGACGAAGATGTACCACGATCTCAAGCAACACTTTTGGTGGAGTGGTATGAAGCGCGATGTGGCTACGTTTGTGTCAAAGTGTTTAACATGTCAGCAGGTTAAGATTGAACACCAACGTGCAAGTGGGCTATTGCAACCGTTAGAGATTCCTGTTTGGAAGTGGGACGAAATATCCATGGATTTTGTTACCGGGTTACCACGGACTCAGAGGAAGCACGATGCTATCTGGGTTGTTGTAGATCGCTTGACTAAATCGGCACATTTTCTTCCTATCCGTAAGGATTACCCCGTTAGTAAATTAGCAGAAATGTTCCAACAAGAAATTGTTCGATTACACGGTACTCCATCAGCGATCGTGTCAGATAGAGATCCACGTTTCACGTCTCGTTTCTGGAAAGGTTTACAGAAAGCTTGGGGAACCAGGCTCAAGTTTAGTACAGCTTTTCATCCTGAGACCGACGGACAGTCGGAGCGTACGATTCAAACATTAGAGGATATGTTACGTTCATGTGCTTTAGAATGGGCAGGAAATTGGGATGACTATATATGTCTAGTGGAGTTTGCCTACAATAACAGTTGGCATGCGAGCATTAAATGCGCTCCTTTCGAGATGTTGTATGGTAGGAAATGTCGTGCTCCTATTTGTTGGGATCAGGTTGGTGAACGTATTCTTGAGGGTCCGGAGATGATTGAGGTGACTAATGAAAAGGTCGCCGTCGCCAGGGAAAAGCTTAAGGAAGCTCAGACTCGTCAGAAGAGTTACGCCGACAGACATCGCAGAGCGTTAGAGTTCCAGCCGGGTGAACATGTTTTCTTGAAAGTATCACCTACACGTGGAGTCAGGCGTTTTGGTATCAAGGGCAAGCTTAGTCCTCGTTTCATAGGACCGTTTGAGATTCTTGATCGCGTTGGTGAGGTTTCCTATCGTTTGGCGTTACCTCCTCAGCTATCTCATGTTCACAATGTGTTTCATGTATCATTACTCAGAGGTTACAAGTATCATCCTCTTCACGTTATCTCTTATCCATTCGATCAGATCCGTGAGGATTTATCTTACACGGAAGAGCCTGAGTCTATTCTAGACCGTCAGGACAGAGTCATGAGGAACAAGACGATCCCTTTTGTCAAAATTCTTTGGAGGAATCATCCCGAGCGGGAAGCCACTTGGGAGACCGAGGAGTCTATACGGACTTCTTATCCTCATTTTCTTCCATGATCTGGTATGTCCTTTTCAGCTGTATCATGTTTCTAATTCGAGGACGAATTATTCTTTTAAGAGGGGAAGAAGTTGTAAAACCCTAAAATCAGAACAAGTGCAAAATTACCAAAATGCCCCTAATGTCAGAAAATCTAATAAAAGCATGAATAAAATTCAATCAAGTGTTATAAATTATAAAGTACATCATGTGACAAGTATAAAATTTATATAAGATTAAAATATCTTATATTATGCAAGAAAAATAATTATTTCTTATATTTATGCATTTTGCCGAAATTATTATAAGTTAATTACTTATATTATACAATTAAAATATAAAATAAAATAGGGAAATTATAAAATATTTTTAGGCAAAATTAAATCTGATTTTATCCCTTAGAAATACCCAAAATCTCGGCATTTTATGTTGTATATCTTTTTATATACAATTTTCATTTGTAAATATCTTAAAAACCATTTCCAAAACCCTAAACAATTAAAGTGGCGGCTACATAATTTTTTCAAGGCAAGGAACGATTTTTCTAGGGTTCTTGGGAGTACAAGATGAAAAATTATACCATGAAATTAATTAAATAAATTGACACAAGAATGAATGGATAATTGTAATAGTTTAATTTATTTTAACATAATTGAGAGGATAAAATAAATCGAATGGGACATGGAAATTAAGGGGTGTCGACGTGGGTCATTGTGGCCATTTGAGTTCAAGCCGAGTCCCTGGGGCTCGCATAATTTTTGGTTGAGTGTGTGTGTCATGACGAGATCCTGAAGGGATCGGCACTATATATGTTTGTTGATGGTGTGGCGTGCTGCGGGTTAATGTCAATTTATTGATCCGAAATTCATATTAGGAGGTGGGGTTTGGGCTGGGGTCATGATGGGGTTTGGGGTCGAATGGTGTTGAATACGGTACTTACGTTTGTGGGGAGGGCGAGTTGGGGGGTGATTTGGCTTAGGGCGATGTTGTGGGGTTGTTATAGGATTGGAGCCGTGTTCAGTAGGGGGCGGAAAGGGGGAGTGGTTGAGATTTGGTCGGCGGGTGGTGGTGTTTTGGTGGGGAATTGGGTGGTCGGGGAAGGGGTCGGAAGTTTGTGAGAGGAGAGGGAAGGGGGGGGGTGCGGGAGTGAGCGGTATAACTCTTTTTTTTTTTTTTTCATTTTTTTTTTTTTTTATTTTTTCTTTTTTTTTTTTTTATCCTTTTTTTTTTTTTTTTTTTTTTTTCTTTTTTTTTTTTTTTCTTTTTTTTATTTTTGTCTTTTTTTTTTTTTTACTTTATATATTTTTTTTTTATTTTCTTTTTTTATTTCTTTTTTTTCTTTTTTGATTTTTTTTTCTCTTTTATTTTATTTTTTATTCCGTGCGTTAGTGCTGCGACAACTTAATTTATGAGGATAAAAAAATTCTATATGTTTTGAAAAATTCTAAGTTGTGTCATGTGAATTAATTATCAAGAAAATTGTAAGATAAAATTAATAAACCAAGAAATCAAGCTTGATTAAAAATGTATTTACCACTTTAGACCTAATTGTAATTAATTATATTATGACCTTAAATTCATGAGAATGACACTTATTTCTTTAATATAAATTAATTTAGTAGTATACCCAAAAAGTTTTTTTTAATTGACATGAAAACCCTAACCTTGTGATATGTTACATAATTACTATAATGGGGAAACTTATTAATTATGGAAAGTGTTGAACATGGAAATAACCTATTTATAGAAACTTACTATTTATAGAAACCTGCTATTTTTGGAAACTTACTAAATAAGGAAAGTTACTATTTTTAGAAAGTTAATTAAGGAAAGTCTATTTTTGGAAACTTACTATAATCTAAGAAGGCCTGCTTTTTAGGATAAAGTGACCATTATAACATGAATACTAAACATGAAACATACTAATCATGGAATATGTTAATCATGGAACGTACTAATCAAGAAATCATGCTAATTATAGGAAGTTACTAGAAATAGAAAGTTACTAATTATGGAAAGTTACTAAAAATGGGAAGATACCTTAATCATGAACAAGTAACTCATACAAGTCCTTTAACATGTAGATCACGTGAAGCAGGAGTAGTTTCCATCTCTCCCCCCCCCCATTCATCCATATTTTACCGTTTACTGCTGGGACATAAAGGTACGGTATTCCGTACTTTCATTACAGGACATTCTTTCTTCTCTGATTCGATCCCCAGAATGCTTGCTTCCCATTTTTTTATGTCTTTTGCCATGATCCTTTAATGTTGATTTCATGACTTATTCTATTGACCGAGTAGTTATACGCATGACCATGTTTTTACTTGACTTACCACTAGTCCATGGAGGTACAATGACAGTGAAACAATGAGGCAACTGTGTCACGGACTCTTTCGCGTTGAGAGTGATTTCACGCGGCGTCCCTTTTTATGTTACCAGATTATATTTCATGTTTGGCCATTATTATTCAGGGGCGTATGGGTGCATCCTAGTTTACATGTTTACACGTTCATGGTGATTGGTTGGTGTGTGCTCTACATCCCATCACATTGGAGCTGATCCCCTCCCCCATATTATTATATGAGGTCAACCCTCTATTACTGTTGAGGCAGCCCCTCTATTATATGCATGTATTCACAGATATTATTATTAGAAATGTATGATTATATGAGATGTGGGCATTCCTTATTATTTATGTTTATACTATCATGATATTGTCATGACATCTTTACTTCGTATTAACCAGCTTTTAACTGTTTATTTCCTATTCTTCATGACGCATTCTCCAGGTTCCTCATGACACTTTTGATCTTCCGCTCTTTGTATTTACTATCCAGGATTATACTTAATAATTACATTGTTATTATATCCGTTCATCTGGAGCGTTTGCTCAGCGTATTTTCTTTCTCTTTTCTTTTACGGCGGTATCTAGAGGGAGATTGGGCATGGAGAGAGTGTGTGCTTAGGAAGTGACCTATTTAGCTTCTTTCTTTATATCGCAGCAATTTATGGATGTGCTATTCTATATTGGACACATGTTTCGTCCTTTAAACTTCTTTGACGTTATTCATGTTGATCTCATAATTGGGAGCCGATGTTTGATTCTGGCTTTCCACCTTGTCCTATGTTATCATTTATGACTTTATGCCTTTATTATGCTTTGATATGACGCCATGATCATGACGTTTCGGCCTCCTTTCCGGAGTGGGTCGTTACAAGGAGAATGGGGGTTTGAACATAAAAAATTTGTTTTTAACAATGAAATTATTCCGTTTCTAAAATATTTAAAAGACTTCTTTAATGTGTTTGATAAAGATCTTCTAAATGAAATAACGGAAGTACAAACAGTTTTTGATCAAATGGAAGCCTCTGTTCAACAGTTTTCAGTTGATAAAAAATGTTTAGAAATTGCTAAGAAAGAAATTCTTTTAGAAAATGATCGAATCTTACAAAAAGTCATGTCTCAAGATGTTGTGATAACTGTGATGAATTCTATGTATTTGAATAATGATTATGTGAATGTAAAAATGCAAAAGTGTGAATTGTGTGAAAAGTGTTTAAATCTTGATGTTGAGCTTTCCAAATCAAAACAAGCATATAATGATCTTTTGAAAAGATACTCACAACTTAAAAAACATTGTATTTCTCTTGAAGGTCATTGCAATTAAAAACAAGAAAGTTTTTCAAAAAGGATGATTCTTGTGTTAATCAAATGCTGATGAAATTCAAGAATATTTTGAATTTCAATAATTTGGAAAGCCTCGGCTTACAAGCAAAGACAACGACCATTTCTAAGTTTAAGGATACCATCAAATCCTAGAAAAAGAATACTAAGGAAAAGAATGTTCATCATGATAAATGTGATTATGAGCCCATAAATGAGGAAGTGAAGAATAGTGTGGCAACATTACTTTCAGAAAACGAGCATCTTTGTAATGAAATTAATCATGTGAAACAGGTTTTTAAAGTTCAGTTTGACTCAATCAAACAGACACGTGTTCGTCATAAAGAACAGTGTGACTCTTTAATTAACAAACTGAACTTAAATCTTAGAAAAATGTAGGATTTTAAAAGCTCAATTAAAGATAAGGTTTTTTTGATAAAATCATTAAAATGATTTTACGAAAAATCAAAAGGGAAAGAAAATTGTTGAAATGTTGCTTACTATACCTTCTGCCACCATATTGCTCCAGGCATGTCAACGCTTGATTTAGTTACCGTTGCCTCTAGGTTATTTCTAAAATAGGGAAGTTCACATAAACCTATCTTAGGAACACTCAAGAACAAGCTAATATTCTTCAGGAAATAGTCAAACAAGTTAAGGCGAAACAACCTTTAGATGGCGATTTAGACTTTGCTTATAAGTATGCCATAAGAATTCAGGAGTTGCTTGCATATGTTCAAGATACGTGCCCTAATGCGATAACACCTAGTAATAAGAAGGTTGCTATCACACCCATGAACAATGTCAATAAAGTTAGGCTGGATTGGACCTCTCACGTCCTCAAGCAACATTAAACAGGTAGAGTCTTCTAATACTTCAGATTCTAACACACCTGTGTTGTCTTTTACAGGAGTGAAGTGTTCTACTAGTATTTGCGGATCAAAGCTCAGGCAATAAAAAGAATGATCGGATCTAGCAAAACTAGTAGGAAAAGAAGGAATAAACTAGAAAGCCCAACTAGGATAGTCAAATTAAAATGAATCGTGTTGTTAAACCTGTTTGTGATGTTGATGTTAAGCAGTCTCTGTCATATGAGTAATTATTTTTGTCTTATGCTTACTTGTAATAATTCCTGTCTTGATGGTGTTCCTTGATAAATGTCTTTCTTGGTTCTTGTGCCAAAAGGGAATAACATGTTATATTAATTCTGCTTAGATAAAGAAATCTTGCACCATGCATATTTGGATAAGAAAACTTACGGGTTATGATTTCACTGTAGTAGGATTTATGTGGAAACCAACAGGCGAACTTTCTCTATGTTGGTAAAAAAAAAAAATAAAAAATAAAATAAAAAAAAAAAAAAATCTCTTGCCCTTTATCTACGGTTCTACATCTCCTAACGTAGTGCCTAATAAAGCAAAACACTTACCAACTCAGATGATATACAAAAACTAGAGTTAAAAGTATATAGCAGGAAACCCAAAAATGTTAAAAACATAAGTTCGAGTAAAAAAAAAATAAGTTTGTAGAATTAAGAATTGTTAACCAATCGTAAAACCAATCAATTGGGGATCCAATACTACAGATATTCCATCGTCTTATTCTTGTCAGGAAGGTTGTTCCAAATTGTTACTTCTGGTTACTGTGACTCTGGATGTTCGAAACACGTGACTGGGTATCGCTTCAGCTATGAAACTTTGTCAGTAAATTTCTAGGTACTATTAGATTCGAGAACAACCAGATTGCAAGGATTATAGGGTATGGTGACTATCAGCTGGGAAATGTTATTATCTCAAGGGTTTACTACGTAAGGGGCTTGGTCTTAACTTGTTTTCTGTTGGCCAATTTTGTGATGCGGATCTTAAAGTTGCATTTCGGAAAAACTCTTGCTTTAATCGTAATTTAGAAGGTGTTGATATACTTTCAGGGTCCCGTGACACAAATTTGTACACAATTTCTCTTGATGATATGCTTAAATCATCTATGATCTGTCTTCTATCTAAAGCGTCAAATACTAAGAGATGGTTATGGCACCGTCGGTTATCTCATCTTAACTTTGGTACTTTGAACAAGCTAGCTAAAGACGATCTTGCAAGAGGAATTCCTAGGCTTAAATTTCAAGAAAAGTGTCATTTGTGTTTAGATGTGCTTAGGGAAAAGCAAGAAAACCTCTCATCAACCCAAATCTGAAGACACTAACTAAGAGAAACTATATCTTTTGCATATGGATTTGTGTGGCCCGATGCGTGTGGCTAGTATTAACGGGAAAAGGTATATTGGTATGTGCTTAATTACACATACCATTTACCTAGGAAAACATGCCTAAAAGACTAAAAACATACCAGAAATGCATTTTATTTGTGTGTTTTGCATTTATATTGTGAAGGTAACGAATATCTACAAAAGGACCATAAAACGAAAGCCAAAATCTACAAAACCATTGCACGGGAAAGGAAAGAGCGAAGAAAAGTCAAAGTCAACTGATTAAATTCATCTTAAAGTCAACAAGTCAAGACAGAGCGAAAAGCGAAGAAATCTAATGGGCCCAACTGTACCCATTTAATAGGCGGGTCAGACCCATTAGAATCATTTATAAAACTTATAAGATTTTATGGTCCAAAAACTTTTAAAAAGTCCAAAAAAATAACCAGCCCAAAACCAAACGAATAAGCCCAAACCCCACTTGACAGTGTTAGCCCCAAAACCTTTACCCCTTTGCACCGTTAGTCCTTCAGGACTAACACTGTTAGTCCTTAGGGACTAACACGTTTGGCCCCTACACCTCTTAACCCTTTGCACCCTAGTCCTTACCCCCTAACAACCGTTAACCCTGCACCCCAATTAAGCTAACAGTACCAAATCTTTTCCTGTCAAAGCCCTTTTGACACTATTCACCATCCTTAACCTCTCACGTCCCTTTCCCTCCTATCCCAAAACCCCAAATGAACCTCACAACAAAACCTCACATCACAAAACTCCTAACCATGTTGGCAATCCCCTCATTTCTGATTGGATGATGAATAAGGACCATAATCAAGGGCTTGGATTAAAGGACTTGGAGAGCAAGATAAATGGATGGCTGTGATGAAGATTTCGAACTCCTCACAGAAGAAACACAACAAACACAACTTAAAGCTTCACAAACGGCTATAAATAGGAGCTTTTTGTCATAGTAGAAAAGATGTAGCTTAGGAGTAGTGTAGCCTTGTTTTACTCATTTTTACTGCTTACTTTACTTTAACATGTACTGTTCCTTTCAAGCATTGTAATCTTTAAAAAGTTTTAATGAAATTTCAGTTTTAATGTTTTATGTTAATCTGTTTTACTTTTAGGCTTCTTATTGTTAAACCTGTTTTCAAGTCTATTTTGATAAGCTCCTAAAAGCTCTTTAAACTCACTAATACTCAGTTAAGCTTGTCAATAGCTTAACTGAGTTTTCAGTTTCAAACACTCAAAACTTTGGTTAAGCTTTTGGATGATAAGCCAGAAAAGGATGGGCTTATGGGTATTTACAGCTTATTTAATAAGCTGAGCTTGTAGATTAAGCTTGAAAAATCTATTTGATTCCCTGTTTAAGCAAGGGATAAGGTGCATTTCTCTTTTAGCTCTCTTTTATTTTTCTAGCTTATATTATCTTGCCAATTGCTATTTAGCTGTTGTTTGCTTATCTGCTTATCTTAGCTTATTCAATGCTTACATATGCCAATTCTCCCTTTTGTCAGCTTATTATGTTAGTCTAAAAAGCATAGTTCTAAGTTTTAGAAGAGTTTAGATTATAGCTGCTTGAATTTGGTCAAAACTGCTCAATTTAGTTTAGCTTAATAAAGTGCTTATTGGTTCTAAGTTTTTGCTTATTTTTCATTGTTAAGATTATTTAATCATCTGTTTTCATAAATTTTCAGCTTATCTCTCCTTTTACTAGCTTAAAAATAAGGAAACAATTTTTAAAGGGGTGTTTAGATCAAATAATACTAACTTAGGTTAGCACTGTTGGATCACTTTTACCACTTGAATCAAATTTAACTAGTCTAAATTTAGTCTAATTAATAGTTTAAATCAGTTTTTAGAGTCTTAAGTTTAAGTTTTAGGTTTATTGAGTCAATAGGTTGAATATGTGGTCATTATGTCTAATAACTTAGCTTATTTGATTAGATTTTGTTTAAATGTTGATTGGTGTCATTTTTACTCTTGTTTGAGTCTATAAATACAGTAGAAAAGGTTTTGAATCAAGTGTGCAATTGTTTGTTTGAGTCAAGTCTAAAACTGTCTAAGTTTTTCTTATTCTTCTTTTTAAATTTCTAAAAGCTAGTTTTCATTAGTTAATTTAGATTAGATAAAATATGTTTTATGGTCTGATTTTGATTATATAAGCTCTTACATAGATCTTGCACTTCATATGTTTTCTGTTTTTAAAGATTTTAACCTTGGCTTTTTTCTGCTTATTTTTAGGGCTGCAAAAGCCATTTTGTCCTTTTAAAATCTTTGAAAAAAAACCAAAATCATAGTATACTCAGCTTTTTCATAAGCCTTTTTCATGGCTTATTTGTGTTTCAAACTCCTTTTTTATTTGTGTTTTAGATAGGTTGTAGGTTAAGCTTTAAGGTTTTGCAAGTCAATTTGTCATAAGGATCCATTTAGTTGCTTAAAAATAAGCTTAAAAATGCCTAGTTGGACTGTTTGGTTAGCAGTTTTGACCAAAGTTGCTTATTTGCTTTTCTGAGCTCATGGCTTATTGGCTTTGCTTTATTTAGGTTTAGTCCTGCTTATTAGGTTAGTTTTAAGGTTCTGTTAGCTTATTTAGTTTAGGACAGAGCTTATTCAAGCTTATGAGCTTTTTCAGTTTAGAATTCTAAGTTAAAATCCTTTTAAGAGATTCTGTCATTTTAAGCTTAGTCTAGCTCTTTTTATTTGCTTATTTCTTTTTCCTTGTGCTTATTAGGTTTAGGGGCATGTTTGTTTTTAGCTTATTAGAATGTCTTATAGCTTATTTGGTCTTAAAAGATCAACAAAGTATTGGTTTTAAGTGAACCGCCCCGGCCCACTAGTTTTGCTATCTGCTACTTATTTCAGCTTTCCAGCTTATTTTCTTGGCTTATTTTTTTTTGTAAGTGCCTATTAAGGTTAGGGTATCATTTGTTTTGACCTTATTTGCTTTTTAGATGCTTAATAAGTCTTAAAATGCTTTAACAGATTAGCTTTCTAGTACATTTTAAGCATTCTTAAGTCTGTCACTTTCTTCTGCTTATTTCTAGCTTATTTTAGGTTTTTACAAAAGTTATTTCACAAAAAGTTCTTATTTTTAGCTTATCTAAAAAGTTGTTTCAAAAAATTTTCAAAATAAAAATACTTGGGAAGTTGGGAAGTTGGGAAGTCATGGGTGAGCAAGGCTCGAACCCGTGACCTTCACAACCTCTACCAAGCATTTAACACACACCTCCACTACAACATGCCCTTGGGTCTTTTCCGATTATTACTTGCAAAATTAATTATATAACCCCTTTTTAGCTTTTAAGCTTTCAGCTCATTTTAGCTTATTTATAGCTTATTCCCTTAAGCTGTTTTGCCCTTTTTATTTTTCCTAGGTTTAGCATTGTCCAAACTACTTTCCACAAATTTTTCAGAATTTTCCAAATTAGTTTAGTATTTTTTATTAATTTTTTAGTTTAAATATGTTTTTAATTCATAAAAACTTAAATAAAAGTCAAAAAAATATAATTATTTTTTTTAATTTTCTTTTATCATTTAGGGCCTTTAAAAATTAAATTTGCATTTCTAGGGTTAAAATTTTACGTTTTAGGTTTTTAAAGAACGGGTTTGAACCACGTTAACGTTTTTAGTGTTTTTAGCCTATTTGCTTTCGTTTTTAGCGTGCTTTTACTTGTTGTGATTTATTAGTAGAAATTGAAACCCAAATAAATTTGTGATATTTAAGCATTGTTCACACAAAACGTTACTAGATTTTCAAATTCAGCATCGTCAGGTGACTCGACACGGGATTGGTTTTTAGGGATTTTACTATGGTCAAAAGTAATTATCCTTTCAAAAAGCCTCACGGAATTCTTATTATTGATATTTTTAAGATAATTCTTATTATTATATATTTATATTTTATATATATACATATTTATATATACTAAAGGAATTGTTTTAAAGTGAGTCAATTTTTGGCGCCGTTGCCGGGGAGGTCCTAATACGATTATCGAGTTGAAGTTTGTTGTGCCTTGAAGGACCCTACCGTTGAAGTTTTCGCCTTTACCTTTGGAATATAATTTTTATTTATTTCATGTTAATCAAAAAATTCCAAAAAAATCGAAAAACAACAAAAACGACCGTTGTGTCACTTGTGAATTCGGCTCACCTTTAGATTACAAACTACAAGAGAGGTATAATGAGGGTCGATCCTACGAATTTTGACCCGAAAGGAGAAGGTTTTTAATAGCTTCGCGCTTACCCGCTCCTTCGCTTCTTTGTATGTTTTCTAGAGAGCTACCGTACACTCGTTTGATTATCGGTTACCAAAAATATTTTTCTTTTATATTTATCTTTTAGAAAAGCCCCAAGAATATTCTTCTTAACCCCACTTTGTTTAATTTTTCTCTTTATCCCTCTTTAATTCTATCATCATGTAAGTCTTGTGGGAACGGTGCTCATTATGGTTATAATTGTCCACCGCAAGTTCCGATTATCTCTAATCCGGAACCATGCAACAATCAAACCGTTGATGAGCTCCCACAAACTTTGCCAAGTTTTGATCCGACATGCTATTCTGGAGATGGAAGTTCATTCACTTATGATTCCACTCCTAATTTTGTCGATGATTCTCCTAACGTTTTCAACCCACCTTCACAACCACCGACGTATTCTTGTGAGTTTTGTGGGAACGATGCTCATTATGGTTACGATTGTCCACCTCAAGTTCCGTTTATCTATAATCCGGAACCGTGTTACAATCAAGACTTTAATTTCCCACAAAATTTTCAAGGTTTTCAACAACAATATATTTGTTGTACCCGCTGTGGGGGCCCGCATGAGACTTTTCAATGTCAACAAGTGATCTTCTACGAACCTTGTTGTGAAAATTGCGGAGGTCCTCATGAGACTTTTCAATGTCAACCGATGAATTATTATGAGCCCAATCTTTGTTATCAGTCTAATTATTCTGGTTTTGACCAATTTGAACCCCCACAACACCCCATCATTCATCAACCGATTCAAGAAAAAACTTGTGCTGAATTACTAGTAGAGGAACAGGCGGCTAATATCGATCAATCACCTCCTCAAGAAATGAGTATCCAAGATATGGAGGATCTGAAGCAACATTATTTAGATGAAATGAAAAGTTTAATTAATGACTTACAGATTAAAGATTATCGTAATGAGAGAATAGATATTCAGTATAGAAGGGAATGTGAAATTAAGATTTATGAGCTTAAACAGAATTTCAATGGAATGAGTATTGAAATTAGGAAAAAGGAGAAAGAGCTTCTGCAACAAGAGCAGGCAGCTTATGTTAGAACTTCGCAACGGTTCAATTTCATTTGCTATGATGATGACGACGACGAGTATTCTTTTGCTACACAAGAATATCTCAAGAAATTTTCCTCCGCAATCACACCCGATTTACCAAAATCGGACTCTCTTATAATGGAGGATAAGCATCTCGACACTATTTTGGAACCGGAATCGGATGAATTAATAAAGTCTAGTATTAAGGACCTTGTCCATACCTCAAGTGAGTCCGATGGTATATCCAAAAGTGAATGTGATTTGCCCGTTTGTGATGATTCTTCTCCGAAAAAGGATGAGGTGTTAGATGATATCATTTCAATTCCACCGGGAAATGGTAATGATCATTTTAATGCCGAATCTAGTCTAATTGAATCCGTGCTTAATCGTGATAACGTGATATCTTCTCCTAAGATTGATTTCCTTCTCGAGGAGTTCGCCGGTGAACTCGCTCTTATCGCTCCAATTCCACCGGGAATTGTTGAAGCCGACTTTGATCCGAAGGGAGATATCCGTTTTATTGAAAATTTGATGTATGATAACTCTTTTCCTCGCCCTCCGGAAACTCTTAAAGATGATTCTGAAACTGTCATCGATTCCAACAATGATTATTCTTCGAGTGATGACGATTCTCCCTACAGTGAAGACATCGATTATGTCGATGCTTCACCTCCCGATTCTGAGCTCGTCAGCTTAGAGGTGGTGGAGATTGTTATCCCGGAAGTTGGAGGGATTGATACTGATATTCTTCTAACAATCAAAGACCTCTCATAATGATCTCGGATCCGATCTTGATAATTCTTCTCCTTTCGGAGATAGAAACAAGATTTACGATCCGAGGATATGCATTGAAGTCGAATCCACAAGATTTCTTGCTCCTCTTTCCCCTGTGATTGATACTTTACTTCCATTTTCATCCGAAAATTAAGATAAAGTTTTTAATCACGGTGTTCTTGCTTATAAGGAGAAATCTCCTCCTTCTTCATCACATCGGGGCTTGAAAGCTTTACAGCTTTCTCCTAAAAGCCTGATGCTGATTCATGGAGACAACACTCCTAATTTGGGTGTTCGTCATCTCCATTTCTATCCCCCTTGACAAGCTCTAGTATGGGGGGATTGGGTCAAGCTAAGTGACCTAAAACAAGCGCTTCGTGGGTGGAAACCCATGCTTATCCTAGTATAATCGAGTAGATGAGTATGGGTAGTTATATAGAATAAATAATTGTTTTTGTTGTGAGGCTCGCCTCTTTCCGTTTTCGTTTTTGCGTGTATGTCCAGGATTTCCCAGATTTTTGAAGCCTCTCGTGCTCGCGGTTTTGTCCCTTGATCACAAGAGCTTCACATCCTCAGCTTCAATTTGGGAATCCGATATCCAAATCTTATCGACTAACGTTTATCTTTGTGTATACTTAATAAACGTCCTTAAATTTAGTATAGACCCTGTTTAAAACGTTTGAGGCCAATGTTTAATTCTAGTGATGGGAGGATTCTACTCCGATTTGATTGTGCTGCAGTCGTTTGTTTTCGCGTAATCCCGTTTTTAACCAATAAAATTATAAAAAAAAATACAAAAATGAAAAAAATGAAAAAATTTCAAAAAATAAAATAATATTTTTCACCAATTTTTGACTTCCAGCTGGGTAGAATAAGATAAAATTTGACTCGATCGAGCGGTTTGATCTCTAGCGTGTTCCTTAACTTTTAACTAAGCTTCGAGGTATTGCGAAGAAACGAAAAATGATAGAGTTAAGTATGAGTTGGATGCTAAACAAGGATTAGTAGAAATCTTAAGAGTTAATGTATGTAAAATTTGGATTTTTCTCCATAAGCACTAACCGGACTAATATTACGTGCTACTTTTGAGAATTAACTTAAATCAACAATTTTTGAATTTGAAATGTAGTCAATATCAATAATCTTAGTCTTAGCTCAAATTTATACTTAAATTTTCCAAAAAGAAGTCTGTTCTATATATATAGCAAAATAAAGTGAAAAAAATGAAAAAATGATGATGAGAAAATGAAATGAAAAAATGAAAAAAAAATTGAATGATGAATAAGGCAATTATATAAACTGTGGGCTGATAAAAGTTTACTGCCTCTTACCGGCTCACAATCGATGTGGCAGTCTTAAAAAAGAAAGCCCATAGTGAGAATAATAATCCAAGACCGATAAAAGTTTACTGCATCTTGCCGGCTCACAACCGATGTTGCAGCCTTCTAAAAGGTCGAGGGTTACAATTGCATCATGGTTATATTAATGTTAAGTGAAATAAATAAATATATGGAAAATCCTTTTTCTTAAATTTAAATATTCTTTTGAACTTTAGACTATCTCATGATTACATTAAATAAGATATTTATAGACGGGAAAAATGTTATATAGAAAAAGACTCGGTCACCCCGTTATTATACTGTTTATTATAGCTCGTAGTTTAATAGTTAATAGTACATTTTTCGGTTTTTTAAGTCGGTACGAATACCCGGTATATTGTAAGTACTATATATAGCCTCTTTCCAAATTTAGAAGAGAGCAAGCAGTTATTATTTCATTTCATAGAAAACACTATTTCCTCTCTCTAAGATATACCTCTCTCAAGTGTTTCTTCTACTTAGAAACTAGCCAGATCCAAGAATCGACCCCGTGTTATGATATAGGATATACCACAATTGGTATCAGAGCTAATGGGATGATTAGATCGTGTGTATGTGCGATTTCTTGCTTGTTTTAGATCGAAAAGTGTGCCATAGAAAGTTCTAGCTCGTTTTTTAAGATCACGAATTTGTTGTTGTTAATGAAAAAGTTTGGTGATTCTATTGCTATTACCTTGTGGACTGTGCTGTGCCAAAGAATCAAGCAAAAATCGTTCAAAGGTGATTTATAGGTATTTTATGTGAAAAACGTCGTTGTTCTTCGTGAGAGTTGGCCAGAATTCTTCACGGCGGTTTGCTGAAAAATATTATTTTATTAAGTAGGTTACCAACCCTCTGACACACGGCGAGTTGCTCAAGCGGCGAGTTGTTACTAAGCAGCGGTTTGCTTACCAGCGGTTTGAACAGGTGGCGAGTTGCTCAAGCGGCGAGTTGTTACTAAGCAGCGGTTTGCTTACCAGCGGTTTGAACAGGTGGCGAGTTGCTCAAGAGGCGAGTTGTTACTAAGCAGCCGTTGCTTACTCAGCGATTGAACATGGTTAAACATCGGTTTGAGATATTTATTAGAAAAAATCTCAAGGAAAACCTCTGGTGGTTTGAAAACTCACCGCGATTTGATTAAAATATTCCTTCGCGCAGATTGCTTGGCAGCGGTTGTTTTCGCGAGTTGCCTAAGATTTCACCAGCGTTTGCCTTATTCTTCGCGGCGGGTTGCTTGGCAGCGAGTTGTGTTCGGCGAGTTGCCTTAAAATTCCACCAGCGAGTTGCCTTATTTCTTTGCAGCGGTTTGGTAGCCTCTGGCGGCGAGTTGAGCTACTGTCTTAGAAATTTGAAATATTTCAAACTCGGGATTTAATATCACTAAAACAAAATACGAATACGTTAACCTCACCACTTTTAACGTACACTCACTAATCATTGATCGATCAAAACATATCATATCATAATAATACAAGATGTCTAGTATGCAAGAAGACATCCAGTGTGCCGGTTCTGATACACGCCCACCAATGCTTGATAGAACAGACTTTGAATCTTGGCAACAACGTATACGTCTGTACTGTCTAGGAAAGGATAATGGAGAGAATATTATGAAGTCCATCAAAGAAGGACCATTTCATATGGGAACGGTCTCAGATGTTATTACTGGAGGAACTGAGGGTGCAGTTCAACAAGGTCCAGTACGTGCTAGAGTCCTTAACGACCTTTCAGCTGAAGAAAAGGAAAGGTATAAAGCTGACATTCGTGCAACCAATATCCTACTTCAAGGTATACCAAAGGACATCTACTCACTCATCAATCACTATACTGACGCCAAAGACATTTGGGAAAACGTGAAGATGATTCTGGAAGGTTCTGAGTTAACAAAGGATGACAGGGAATCTCAGTTATACGATGAATTTGAACACTTCCGTCAAATCAAAGGAGAAACCATTCAAGGATACTACGTTAGGTTTACGAAGCTCATTAATGACATGAGAAACATCAAGATGACCATGCCCAGGATGCAGCTTAACTCAAAGTTTGTGAACAACATGTTACCTGAGTGGAGTAGATTCATAACTGAAGTCAAACTTAACAGAGGTTTGAAAGAGTCAAACTTTGATCAGTTGTATGCCTACTTAAAGCAACATGAGGTGCATGCTAATGAGAACAGAATTATGATGGAAAGGTTCAGTCAACCAAATAATGATCCTTTGGCACTAGTGTCGGACGCCTCAGTTCAGCAGTATCCAACACAATCATCCAAGTCTCCTCAATCCTCAACAGAACCATATCCTTCTGACAACTTTCAAATGGACTCAGGAAGTTCTTCAACAGAAAACTTGATTGAAAGTTTATCCAACTCACTTGCCCTCCTCACTCAATCGTACAAATCACATCTTCCTCAAACAAACAATCAACTTAGAGCGTCGTCTAATGCAAGGAACAAAGCTATGGTTCAAGACGGGAAAGTTGTGGTTCAAGATGTCCGTGGAAGATACAATGCGAATAATCAAGGAAGACCATTTCAGAGAAACAATGCAAGAGGAAATGGTGTAGCTGGGAATGTAGGAGGTCAGAACAGAGGAGGCATTATTAATCCTGGTCAAGCGAAACCCATCAAGTGCTACAACTGTAACGGACTAGGGCACATAGCACGAGAATGTCCAAGGCCAAAGCGACTTCAAGATTCAGACTACTTCAAGGACAAGATGCTACTAATGCAAGCCCAGGAGAGTGGTGCAGTACTGGATGAAGAACAGTCGTTGTTTCTTGCAGGAGAACAGGTTACCAACGTTGATGATGATGTGGATGATTCACCCGAGAATGATTTGGCACTCAATGTGGACCATGTCTTTGAAGCTGATGAATGTGATGCATTCGACTCTGATGTTGACGAGGGTCCCATCACACAGACCATGTTCATGACAAATCTCACATCGGAAGATCTAATCTACGATGAAGCCGGGACATCATATGACTCAAATACTCCTTCTGAGGTACATGATCATGATACCTTTGTAAATCATTTAGATGAGTATCATGAAGTACACGAGATGCAAACCGATGAACAACACAACTACGTTGTTGACTCCGATGCTGACTATACGAGTAATAGTAATACTATTCCGTATGATCAGTATATGGAAGACAACGAAGATCATGTTGTTCAAAGAAATGTATCTTCTGTGCGAAATGATGCATTGATGTCAATTCTCGATGAAATGCATGAACAGGGTGTACAAAGTAGATTAGCAAATAAGCCAGACATGGTAGTTAATGACTCAGTGACCTCTGAACTTGCGAGATATAAGGAACTGGTCGGGGAGTATGAAAAACGGGCAAAGTTTGAATTAACTGATAGAGAACGAAAAATTGATGAACAAATGAGAATAATTATCTCAGACCGAAATAGAAAGGAAACGTCGTTAAAATCTGAACTTCATTCAGCACAAATACTCCTTAGTTCTACCATTGACCATTATAAGTCAAAGACAGAAGAAGTAACACTCTTGAAAAAGGATTTTAAACAAAAGGAAGACAAATTCCTTGAAGAATTTTTGGACATAAAGAAGCTAAAAGATAAGATTGAAGATAGATTATACAAACAGGATCAGTCTGTTCAAACAGTTCACATGTTGTGTAAACCAAAATCATTTTATGATGAAAAGCACAAGGTAGCAATAGGCTACAAAAATCCCTTATGTCTCGCTCGTGCAAAGCAAGCTCAGTCTGCTCTGTATAATGGTCATGTACTTGTCACTACCAATCATACACCCACTGTCATACATGACTCAGAGGATACGCTTAAGTTAGCTGAGATAACTAGGAATAGAATGCTGTTGAAAATGCAAAGCCCTCTATGTATGGAAAACAAAGTTAGGATTGCCCCCCCCCCCCCCCCCCCCCGATTACTCAAAAGAAAACTTTCTTGCAACCTTTGCTCCCCAAAGAAATCTGACCCCAGAACAGATATTTTGGTCCATAGATGACAACAACAGGAAAAGCTTGAGACCTTAGCTACAAAACCAATTTCAGCATTGACAGTGTATCCACCAAATACTCCTGTCAAGCTTGTCCCCAGAATCTTCCAACTAAAAGTCAAGTGAAGATTAATCTTTATGTACTTACATAACTTTTTACTGAATTTGACAAAACTTGCAAAACTAGAATCACCCCAACAAGTATTACAGAGGGGGAAAGAGGTTTTGAGCAAACAAAAAGATGTTACCTCACTGAAGTTATTCCATTTTTCAAAACTCTTAAAGAACACTTTGTTGGAGTTCAAACAGCCCTCTTTAAAGAAGTTAAAGAAATGGAAGAAATTTTTGATCAAATGAATAACGAAGTGGACAAGAATACTGTAGACAAGCAATGTGCTGAAATTGAAAAGAAAAACCTTCTCATTGAAAATGAGAATCTGATTGTTAATTGTTTGTCGACTCAACTGCTGTATGATGTGGAAAAATCACGTTGTCTAGATCTTGAAGCTGACATGTCTAAAGTTCATGATGAGTCAAAACTTATTTCAAAACTTGAAAGGGAATAATGAATCTACCCACTAAAAATCTTCATAGTATTGTCAAATAACATCTGAATTTCTTCAAAACTTTTGTTCTTCAACTGACTATGCTTGTAATTAGCCATATTTTTCAAATAAGTACACATTTGATTCCTCTTTTGGGCTTTGGTTGGTGGTTTTCTTCTGATCTCTTCAGCTCTAAGCTTTGCAAAGTGCTTCTTCCTTTTAGTCCATGAGCTCTACAAACAGTTTTGATCTTTCTTCAATGGTCAACTCTCCCTGTTCTTCTGCTTGTAGTCTCTGAGCTAACTTATAATCTGCCTCCATCATAGCTTAAGTATTATCCCATGAAATTAAGTTATCCTCTTCTTCTTTTTGTCTTGCCAGCCTTTCCTCTTCTTCTAATTCAGCTTGCAATTCTTCTTGAAGTCTTTGAGCAATTTCTTCATCCACTAAAATTTGATCTTTCTTTTTTAAAGGCCTCTCAGGTTCTATCATCTTTGCCTGCTTTGTCTTTATAACCTTAGAAGTTGTGATGTTTTATGAAGATGATGTTATTATTCTAAATTCACTTGGCTCTTGAACTACAACTCCTCTAGCCTTAGGTCTTGTAACAGTAGTTGTAGTTGTTGTAGCAACAGTTGTAACAGCCTTAGGTTTAACTGCTTTGATCTCTATTAAGGTCTGAGCCAGAGTCAACTCATCAACAGTTGTTGTTGAAGCACTGGCAGTAGTAACTTTTGCAGACTACCTACCTTTTTAACTTCAAATTCTTGCTCATCAAAAACTCTTGTATCAAACATTAAATTATCATCAATCTTCCCCTGAGCCTCATCAACAATCCTCCTCTGAGCCTCATCAACCAAAGTAACCTCTGCATCAGCATCAAGATCAGAAATTTTCCTCCCCTGTTTGGATGCATCCTCCTGAGCACCCAAACCTTCATCATTAGGGGAAACAACTTGTACAAATCTACCAACCTTCCTTAATCTTTTAAGCTCTGAAGTTCTTGACTTATTCCTCCTTTCCAGCTTCTTGACCCTCTTCTTTAATTTAGTTATCTCTACAGCTTGAGAGGTCTTAGTGTTCTCCAAGTCAAGAACTCTTTCAGACAGTTTTGTATAAAGTTCCAACAATTCATTTACTTTCAGTCTATCCTCACCACTGAGTAGTGGATCATTGGAATGTATAGGTACACTTTCCACATTTTCAGTCTCATCTGCCATAGGTTGTGTAGGATCACTAGGTTGAGAAACCTCAATGTTCTGTTTCTTTCTTTCTTGTCTCCTAGTTATTAGCTCTTTGGAGTTGTGAGATGAATGGTTGATAATGTGGATTGGTTGGGGAACAGTATGCATTTCAGAACCTGCACCCTCCTCTTGAGCTTGAACCATCATAGTTTGAAATAAAGGGGTAACTCTCCTAGAAAAACCTTTTCCTTCTCTCTTTATATTTGCAAAGACCTTCTTAGTGTGAGAAGGTGTAACATAAATTTCTTTATGTTTGGTCTTCCTCACCTTTTTATCCAGGAATACTTGCACAACCTTAGAAACATAAAAAATTAACCCACCCTCCAAGTTTCACCATATTAATCAAGAATGTACTTGAAAAGTTAAATTTTCTGGTTTGTGGCAAGACAAAGGATAGTAAGAGTGGCCATAGTGGCTACTAAATTTGTCCCAAACAGTAGACTTAGTCACAAGGCATTTGCAGAATTGTTAAATGGATAAGTAGATTTCCATTGAGGTGAAAAAAAAGCTTTAGAGAATGTAAGCTTTTTGTAAGATTTTCATACCCTCATTCTTTCCATATCTGCAAAAATCGGTAGCATTGGTGTAGACAATTCAGTAACCTCAAAAGCATTCTTTTTTTTTTTTTTTTGTTTTTTATTTATTATTTTTTTTTTTATAATTGAAGAGCCTCTTCTCACACTCATTATTCAGTGATGATTACCTTCTTCCCAACCCATTCGGATTTATGGTGTTTTAGGTTGGGTTCCAATTCATGAAAGCAAAAGAACAAATGTTTAGAATTTAGATATTCAAATGATGTAAAAGACAAGAGCTTCAAATTAGTTTCATGTGCTTCATATCTTCATAGCCATCATGTTCTTGGCTAACTTCATATCGGGGTCAAAATCGGCTTTTGTTATCTCCGTGTAAACCAACAAGTTCATTGGGAAGAGAGGGATACAACGCATGATTAGAAAAAACACACAAATGAAGCAGGGTTTGAAAAGTTAACTAAAAAGTTGAAAGTATATACTTGTGTCGGTGTGAACAAGCTTAACACGGTTTAGGTATATTGTCCCCTGCTCTTGTATAACCCGTGAGAGCCTTGCAGGTGCTTTGCGTAAGGTATAATAGGCGACAAACTTGATCTCCCCCCTCTATTAGAATGCAGTTGTTGTAAACACCCAACCCCCGAAATTGGGACGCAGAGCGGAATAAGGTGTGCTGGGGCGTGTGTACATCTCATATCAATATACACAATATAAATATAGAACGCGCCAAAAAGCTGGTTTAGAAACTGATACAAAGGATTTTAACAATATGTTTTGATACAAATAGCCCTAAGCTTTAAACTTGTTTCATTGTTAATATTAACAAAGATCACTTGTTCCCAAACTCATGAGTTTTCCAAACACAATGCAAAACCAAATCATTAGAAAGACATCCAAAACAAAAACCCAAAGTATACCTAATTCACCTCAAGCTTACTTAACCTCCTCCAGAAAAATATGCTTTAAAACGACAACAATAATGTGTTAGAATTCATGAGGTTTTGATAAAATCATATTATTGAAGGACCCACACGATTTCCCAAGTGAATGATAATGCAACATACGCAGGACATCATATAAATGTAAATAACGTTGCCCAAAACATCTCAATGACACTGAATCTTCTGACATAAATGAATACCATATAAATGGCCTACATTGCCCGTGATGATGTTCTAACCCGCAACATCCTATGTTCGACCAATTGAAATACGTTCGTTTTCCCCGTTGATAGCTAATCACCTGAAATCGGGATGTCAATCCCAATAGATTTATTCATAACAGATCGCTGCTGCTCACAATCCGAGTAACTGAAAAGTTCATGATAATGGTCTCACTAGGGTTTTATCGCAACTTAGTGAGGGCAACACGTAATCATAATGTAAAAGTATCCACTTGTGTCCAGTTGTAAAACATTGCATGTTTCTCACCCTAAAAACTTATAAAACAAAAGCATGTAAAACGTGGGGCTATGAACTCACCTTGAGTGAGCGTATGTCAAGTATATCACAAATAATGCGTCACGCAAATCGTCAGATGCAACCTATTTAAATTAAGGTCGTATAATAAACTAATCATTTGGTAATATACTAACCATGCAGAATTCTATATAACTAATCACCAACTAATAGTTTTTGAAAAAATGTGTTTAATAAATTAAAACTATATATTACCCGTTGCAGTAAAACTGGGCGTAACTTTCGCGTTTTAAGCCGTATTTAGACTTTTTCTTATGCCCATGCTTTCGTATTAGGACGAGTTATCATAATTTGACATTTTCATATTTTTAGTCCCCTGATGAACAGTACTTTTTAACTGTTCGACGGTGAAAAGTGAACAGCGACCAAGAAAAAAGTTAATTATCACAACGTTTAATTTATCAGTAAAACCCTGAAACGTCGTATTTTAATATTCGTTACTAGCTCCGTTTTTAGCGATTCTTTCTTTCGGCACAATAATCGTAATGAAAGTTATATTTATTTATGAGTTTTACAAAAATAAATGTTTCCTGTCATTAACAGTAACTTTTATAAAAATATTTATATAAAAGTTTAATTGTCGAAACCCGCCAGAAGCGAAATTCAAACTCATTCGTATTAATTGAAAATTTTCGTTTCTTATCATTTTGGAATCCTAAAAATAAGTGGTAATCCTGTTACAAAAATACTAGACTTCTGTTTTTTATATAATTTTTAAAAATTGTTTTATAAAAATCTTTTTATAAAATCCTTTATTATTCGTATAACTTGTTTTTACCGAACTTATTTTAACTTTTTTCAGTTATTTCTAATATTCTTTTTTAACAATTTCTAAGATTTTTGAAATCTCATGAGACGTATAATTTTATAAAAAGTATAAATGGGACAGGTTGCTTCGAATTTAAAACAAAAGTTTAGGATGTCTTTCATTGATTTTTTCCATATGTAAACTTGTTTCTATAACTTTTAACTTTGTATTTTACTATAAGTCTTTTATACTATATATATATATATATATATATATATATATTATATGTCTTACATATAATAAAGTCCATTAGTCCATCATTGTCCTTATATGTCCAAATTACCAAGATTAACATAGTTTAGTCAAGGTAGATTATACACATTTACTTGTATCTTTTTCATGTAAATCATTAAAAAACCCCTAAACTTCATTAACACTTTTTAAAGCTTAACCAAGTTGTTCTCACTTATTACTTTCATTATAACGTTATTTTTAATTTTTACAGTATAACATCGACTAAAAGTCCATAAACAAGGATTACCATGTCATTTGCATTACTTTACTGTAACTACTTAAGTAAACTTTATAAAGCAATTAGGGGATAGAGGGTCTGAAAAAAAATAAAAATAAAAGCGTTGGGGGGGGGGGGGGGGGGGGGGGGGTGGGGGGGGGTGGGGGGGGGGGGGGGGGGGGGGTTGGGGGGGGATTTTATAATTGTATTAATCCACCCCCACCCTCAGAATTTGCCCCACCAAATACCCATCAACAAAAACCCCTACCTCCCCGCCATGACACACACTAAAAGATCCATTTACACAGTAACTTATCAACCTACAAACAAAAGAAAAAGTTAAAAAAAGCAAAATTACAAGTAAAAATCCCTTTTTACATGAACAATAAGTCTTAAATTATGAATTTTTCCTTCCATATAGACATCATATACCTATAAATCATTAAAAATGAAAAATAAAGGTTTTAGGTAACCATAAAGTGATGAATGATGACGATTGTAAATATATGCAAAACCCTTGTATAGTACTATAAACCCAAGCTATAATCCAGCAATGAAAAACCCTAATACAAAGTATGAAACCCTAATCTTGATTTCTTGCTTTCAACAACTTTGTAAAATGATTAACCAATTGCTTGCAAATACCTTAATATGACTTAGAATGAGGTTTGTATGTGTTTATCCTTATAAAATCAAAGTATGGATGGCTTAAATGGGGGTTTGTTTGCCGTGGCTTATTGAAGGAAAAAGGAGAGAAAAGCAAACCCTAATCATCTCCCTCACGCCTCCTAATCCCCATCTTCACAAATGATAGGCGTTTTCAATCCTATTTTCGGATCTTGGCTATTCTGTTGTTAAATAACGATGGCAATTGGCACAGGTCACCGATCTAATAATTATTCAGAAAGCAAAAGGAACGATCATCTCGATAATAATCGTCGTCAAGAGCAACGTAACAAAGGTATTCCCAACAAATCCCATCCTAATTTTCGTGAGGAACATAAGTCGTTTTCATCAATCTTTGTTTCTAATATCCCATGGAATGCGTCGGTCCAAGATCTTTGGGATATTTGTAACAAATGGGGTGTGGTGATCGATGTTTACATAGCTGCAAAGAGATCCAAATCGGGTCATCGATTTGGTTTTGTACGTTTTATAAACGTTAATGATATCAATCAGTTAGTTTCCAATCTAAGAACGGCATGGATGGGTGGTTTTCATTTATTTGCCGATGTGGCGAAGTATGGTCGAACTTATAATAGACCTGTGGAACGTTCTGGGGACGGCAAACCCAGTGTAGGTTCGAACTCTCAATCTGTTAGTATCAACGAAAATGTTTTTCAGTCTTTTAACTCGTATGCTAAAGCGGTCCTGGGCAACAAATCAGTGGACATGTCGGGCAAATACGGTACAAGTAATGCTGGAGCAGAATCTGTGGGGGTGTCGGATTGTAACAAGGTATATAAGGAAGCGGGTAATGAAGCGGTGATGTCTATCTCGGTAGACGATTGTATTGATTTGGATGGTATGGAGCGTAGTATTCTTGCTAAAGTTAAAGATTTAAGTGTCATTTCAGAGCTTCTAAAACATATGTCTTCTGAGGGATTCGATGATGTTGGTCTTAGATATGTTGGGGGACGTTGGGTTTGGTTGGAATTCGACTCTATGGATCAAGTGGAAAGCGTCAAGACTTCAAAGGCGTTAAAAGAGATATTTTTGGAGTTCAAAGATGTTTCTCACGATTTTATTCCAGATGAAAGATGTGTTTGGATAGACCTGGTGGGTCTGCCATTGGCATCATGGGCTCCAGAGGTTTATAAGAAGTTGGGTGGTCGGTGGGGAAGCAGCGTGTTTACGGATATGGTAAGTGATGGACCAATGTCTCATGGGAAGGTTTGTGTCCTTACAGAGTCTTTACATCGTGTGATAGAGTCCTTTATAGTTTCATATCGTAATCGGACTTATCGTATTATCGCTACTGAGTTTGCATATTGGGCGCCCAATATTGAATCGATGGAGGTCAATTCCGAGTCTAATCCTCTGGAAAGGAAGGATGCAGAGGGTCCTAGTTTGGATGAAAGTTTGGAAAATGAGGAGCATTTGGATGTCGATAGTTGTGATTCAGATTCCCCTAAGAATGTTAACAATGATTCGGTGTCGCCTTCTAGTCGGGTTTTGCGAGAGGAGGATGTTCGTGGGGTGGAAAGTGATCTTGTGGACTCCTTTGAAGAAGGCGAGATTCGTGATGATTCGGTCTTGTATAATGATGGGTGTATTAAGGATTGCATGGAAAAGAATTTGGAAGATGATGCTGGTGAGATTCTTGGAGTTCATTCTCAGGGTGATTGTGGTAATGTTACCACTGATGATAATGAGGATGTTACGCAAGTTATTGCTCCTGAAAAAGACTCCATCATTGCGCCTCCATCTACACCCCCGGGTAATGATTTAAATATTGCTGTTGAGTCTGGTTCTTCGTGGATTGATTATATTGGTCCTCTAACTAGTGACGAGATAGATTCTGATAAACGATGGAGCTATAGAGACCCCAATGGAAATATACACGGGTTGTTCTCTCTCGCGCAACTACGTTCGTGGAAAGATTATTTTCCTAGCGATCTTCAGATTTGGAGTTATTATGGCAACGTTAAAGAAGCTATTCTTCTTCATAATGCCTTATCGAGACAAACAAAGGATGCCGGTTAGATCACTTCGGGTGTTCGGTTTCGTTCATGGGAGTTAATTCAGTTGGCGCCATGGTAGGATCTTTCTTATTCTAATAGCCTTTGGTTGTTTTGCGAGTTCGTTTCGTTAGAGTTTTCTGTTCCTTTTCGTTCTTTGTTTGTTGGATCGTTTTTGCGTGTATATCGTCTGCTAGTTTCTTTCTAGCCCTTTTTTAATAAAATTCCATTTGCCGTTCAAAAAAAACATACATCCATTATTTCTTTTACAAAAAAAATTCTCCTTGTCCTCTCCCTTTGAACCCACGACCGGCCACCACTCACACCACCCAAACCCGACGATTTTCCGACATGCAATACGATCTAATTATATTTTCTTAATCCTCTCATCAAATCCTACATATCCCACTAAAAATATTACACATGCAATGAGTATTTTATAAAATAAAATTTTGGTTGATTTCTTGAAGTTTTGATCTAAAAGGAATGCTTATTGAGGTTAGATAAGTGTTCTTGCAAGTGGGTTTTGTTGAAAAATGTTTTAGTTTTGTTGTTTGGGTTGCGTCCAAAGTTCGAACCACAAGGGGAAGCCAAAATAAAATTTTCTTATAGCTTTGTGAGTATTCTAGTTATATTCTTGTATGATTAATTTGATGATATTGCGTGTTATATATTATGTGCTATAGGATTCAAGTGCGAAAATTATTAAAAGTATACTTGATTATTGATTGAAGTTTGATGGTTTTAGTATAAATAAATAGGCTAGTTAAACATATTTTGATAGTTGGTTTAAGTCAAAAATGTCGTTTTAAAGGGTTTTGCATTGACAAAGTTTGACCGCCCGGTAGCGTGCCGAGAAAAATTTTGAAATCTATTTTGAGCTTGATAAGATGATAGAGCTTGTTTTTACGAACGTTTTGATATAAAACGGGTCGCTTAACTCTTAATAAAAAAGATTTTACGGCTAAATGAAGTTTGGAAATTTTAGTGTAAAAGTCAACTACGAAGTTTGACTTTTGAAAGTCAAACTTGCGTATACTTTTGAATATGGTTTATAATGACCAAAGGGTTCGTAATGTTATTTAATTAATTATGAAATATGAAGTTCGGATTATATTATCCTTACTTTCGACAACTTTCTAAAAATAGAAACTTTATGGTAAACGAAGCATAACGCAATTGTAATTGTTGTACATTTGTGGGTGCGTCGAAGTAAAATATTTTGCGTCGCACTTGGAGATTGTAGTGTATGATTATATATATACGTAATAGTTATATAAATATATGTACAAGTATGCATTATATGAATTATTTTACTTTTTGTCACGTACCGCTATATATGTATCATATAGGTCGCGGTTGAGAAGTAAAGTTATTTGCACTTGTTGATTTGATTAAATTGGATTCTTTTGCTTAAGGTGAGTTCATAGCCTCGCTTTTAAATCTTTTGTTTGTTTTATAAACCGCGAGGGGGATACATGTTTGTTTTATAAATCGAACACATATGATTTTATGGTATGTTGGACCCGATTATGAGAATGTTTTCGCATAAGTAGCTATTGTCGAAGTCTCTTATTTCATGAACCGTTAATTGCCTTGCGAGGTGAACACTAATGCATTAAATAGATCTATTAGGTTTGACAACCCCGTTCGGGGTCTGAATCCTTGTGAACACCCTGTCAAACGGACATTTTGTATTTAGAAGTAGTAGGTATATGACAATAATACCTTGTTCTGGGGAAAATTGACATATGAAAGGATATATGTATTGTTAACGTTCGGTGTCATGAGCTTATTGCGTGAAAGAAAAGAGATGTTATACATTGTATTCGTTGCAATGTTTTCCCGAGAACTAATTATGTGTTCAGAGATTATTACTTATTGATTATTTTAAACTCTATGAATTTCACTCAATAATTTTGTTGACGTTTAAAACATGTTTTATCCCAGGTAAACAAGGATGAAGGCAACGATGGCGTGGAGGTGTCGTGCGTGTGATGATTTGGTGAAAGACTACTTATATGTTCCTTGTTTTTCAAAAACAATGTCTTAATATGTTTTAAACAATGTCTTTAATTTGAAACAATTGTCTTTTAAATGTTGTAATGGTTGTGGTTACGATTCCTGTGGGGACCTAGACGTATTTTCTCTGATTAAATAATGGAACACATGTTTGTAAAACGTCTCATTTGGGTCGTTTTCTATTATCTTGGTGTATTGTGCTATTTAGTAACACCTATTGTAATTTTCGCTGCGCAATCCAAAAATAGTGGTGTTACAGAGTGGTATCAAGAGCCTAAAGTTATAGAGAACTAGGTCGAGTTTTTGAAAACCTAAACTATAACGCTTCTATATCATAGAGAACTAGGTCGAGTTTTTGAAAACCTAAACTATAACGCTTCTACACGCACGCCAAGACTCCTCGTTGCCATTGGTTACATATAGAAAGAGAAGGAATGTTTATGCATGTGTTATATGCATAAATTGTTATGTATTGATATATTTATGCATGTGTTGTATGCATAGATTGTTATGTGATTATATAATTATTATTATTATTATATATGTTTGGAGTGTATTTGAGATATATATTAAACGAGAATGCCACAAATTATGAATTTTTGTTTGTTGCGCACTTATGCGAACTGTTATTTTGGATAATAGTATTCTTATTGGAACACTATTAAATAAGTATTATATGATATTTTCTAGATTATCATGACAAACGTAATTCCTCCCCATCATGCAGATGATTTACTTGTAGTTGAGCCGAATCAACCCGATGTTGTTCCTATTATTCCTGAGCCTGTCTTAGTGGATGAAGACGAGGACCCGAAAGAGGAAGAATTTGAGGAAGAAGAAGAACCTCAAGAAGAAGAAGATATGGATGTAGATGACGAAGAAGATGAAAATGAGCCGGAGTTGATGTTTCCTTATGAAGAGGTGGATCCTCTTAACCCGCCGCCACTTGCTTCTGATTCAGAACCTGAAGATGTGATTGAGATTGAGGACACGGTTGAGCCCGATGATGAGGCTGTTCCTGCTAGTGTCCATGAGGTAGGTGAGTCGTCTACTGCCACTTTCCTTCAAGAGGATGGTGATAGTTTACTGTCTGGCTTCATGAGGAGGGACATTGACTCTCTTTTTGGTCGAATTGCTTCTTTTTCGAGACGACTGTGTCGTTGCGAGACGACGCATGCATTGGTCGAGAAGAAGGGGAACGCAAAGGACGAGTATTATGGTAAGCTGATTTTAGATTGGGGTAATGAAGTGCGATCTAGTGTGGAAGAAGGAGCGGTTGCAATGGAAAATCTGGTTAGAAAGCTTGGTAATGCTGAAGAAAGAGCTGAGTGTAAGAATTTGAAGAAGGAACTAAAAGAAACAAGGTTTAGCAACACACTTCTTCGTATGCAGAACGAACGGGTCGAGAGAGATCTCTATTAGACTAGAGTTCAAGCTCATGAGTACTACCGATAGATGATTCATAAGGGAGTTGTGTTTGAAGAAAGACCCAATGAGGCTATCGATGTTCCGGTTAAAGATGAGGAGAGTCCATCATCTGAGCCGCGGGGATCCCCCCGTGACTCTTAGTAGTTTAGTTTCATTAGTAGTATCTTTATTGTGTAATCACTAAACTGAATCTTCAGTTAGTAGACTTGATGCTATTGGTTGTAACGATTTGTATCATTTGATGAAACAATGCAACTATGTATTAACTCTTTTGTGATGAATAATGAATGTCCATCTTTTGATTACTACTTGATGTTGTGTGACTGTGGTTGTGATTGATTTGTCTTTGTACCATGTTATGAGTATATCATGTTATGAATGCTTATCAAGTTGTTTTCTGTGTGACGTGACAGAATCATGCCTCCAAAATCTTCACCTTTGACTCAAGCTGCCGTTCAGCGAATGATCAAAGAAAGTGTTGATGATGCTATCGATGTTGAGGGGGCAAGACAAGCGAATCCTGGGAATAATTCTAGTGGATCTGGACCAGCTAGGGGTCAAGTTACCACACCTGTTGTTTGAGAATGCACTTTTGCTGGACTCATGAAGTGTAACCCTGATAATTTTCGTGGTAACGAATGAGCTGTTGAGCTTAGGAGATGGTTTGAGAAAACGGAGACGACTTTTGCGATAAGCGAGTGTGCAGAAGATAAGAAAGTTAAGTTTGCTACTGCTACACTACGAGGACCTGCACTGACTTGGTGGAACTCTAAAATCGCAATTTTGGGACTGGATGTTGCTAACCAAATGGGGTGGACTGAGATGAAGAAATTGATGACAGCGGAGTTTTCAACTGCTAAAGAACTGCAAAGAATGGAAAACGAGTTGTGGAATCTAAAGGTCAAGGAGTATAACATGGTGGCTCACACTCAAAGATTTAATGAGTTAGCTTTGATGTGTCCAAGAATGGTCGAGCCAGAAAGTGTGAAAATTGAGGCTTACATCCGAGGATTGTCTGATAACATCAAGGGTGGAGTTACTTCTTCTAGGCCTACCAATTTAAATGAAGTCGTGCGTATGGCATATAAGTTTATGGAACAAAAGTTGCAAGCTAGGAATGAAAGGATTCTTGAAGGAAATAAGCAGAAGTGGGAGAACTTTCAAAGTGGGAACAATTGTGGTAAGAGCAACTATGGATAACTCACGCCAATCTTCGCAGAATAATCAAAAGCAAGGAAACATGCGGGCTATGACTACTGCTCCGAATAAAGGAAAGCTGTCTTCTGGATCACTTCCTGTGTGTGAACGTTGTTTTACTTGCCATGTTAGTCAATGTACAATCAAGTGCCACAAGTGTAGAAAGATTGGGCACAAAACGAGGTATTGCAAGGAAAAGAATGTTGTCACGGGTGCAAACGCTCAACCCATTTGGACTTGTTATGATTGTGGTGAGCAAGGTCATATGAGGAACCGATGCCCAAAGAAGGTCAAGCAAGAGGAAGTTGGAGAATCTCGTGGCCGAGCTTATGCGATTAAGGATGTTGAGCCGCAAGGTCCGAATGTGGTTACCGGTACGTTTTTACTCAATAACCGCTATGCTTCTTTTTTATTATATTTGGGATCCGATAGGAGTTTTGTGAACACTAGATTTAGTTCTATGCTTGATATCGATCTGGTTAAAATAGATACCAGTTACGAGGTAGAGTTAGCCGATGGAAGGGTAGTTAGTACGAACACGGTTTTAAAAGGTTGCACTTTGAATTTAGTAAACCATCTTTTTGAAATCGATCTGATGCCGATTGATCTTGGTACGTTAGACGTTATAATTGGTATGGATTGGCTTGTCAAGCACGATGTCGTTATCGTTTGTGGAGAGAATGTTGTTCGTATACCTTACGGGAACGAGACGTTGACAATCGAGAGTGACAAAGGTATGTCCCGACTAAAGGTCATATCTTGTATTAAAGCCTGTAAGTATATCGAACGAGGTTGTCATTTGTTTTTGGCACACGTGACTGAGAAGAAACCGAAGGAGAAGCGATTGGAAGACATGCCTATAATTTGTAACTTTCCTGAGGTGTTTCATGATGATTTGTCGGGACTACCACCGTCGAGGCAAGTAGAATTTCAAATTGATCTGGTACCGGGGGTTGCACATGTTGCACGTGCACCGTATCGTTTGGCATCGTTCGAGATGAGAGAGTTGTCGGAGCAATTACGAGAGCTCTTGGAGAAAGGATCGTCCGAGTTCATCACCATGGGGAGCACCGGTGTTGTGTTTGAAGAAAGACCCAATGAGGATATCGATGTTCCGGTTGAAGATGAGGAGAGTCCATCATCTGAGCCGCGCGGATCCCCTCGTGACTCTTAGTAGTTTAGTTTCATTAGTAGTATCTTTATTGTGTAATCACTAAACTAAATCTTCAGTTAGTAGACTTGATGCTATTGGTTGTAACGATTTGTATCATTTCATGAAACAATGCAACTATGTATTAACTCTTTTGTGATGAATAATGAATGGCTATATTTTGATTACTACTTAATGTTGTGTGACTGTGGTTGTGATTGATTTGTCATTGTACCATGTTATGAGTATATCATGTTATGAATGCTTATCAAGTTGTTTTCTGTGTGACGTGACAGAATCATGCCTCCAAAATCTGCACCTTTGACTCAAGCTGCCGTTCGGCGAATGATCAAAGAAAGTGTTGATGCCGCTATCGCTGTTGAGGGGGCAAGACAAGCGAATCCTGGGAATAATGCTAGTGGATCTGGACCAGCTAGGGGTCAAGTTACCACACTTGTTGTTCGAGAATGCACTTTTGCTGGACTCATGAAGTGTAACCCTGATAATTTTCGTGGTAACGAATGAGCTGTTGAGCTTAGGAGATGGTTTGAGAAAACGGAGATGACTTTTGCGATAAGCGAGTGTGCGGAAGATAAGAAAGTTAAGTTTGCTACTGCTACACTACGAGGACCTGCACTGACTTGGTGGAACTCTAAAGTCGCAATTTTGGGACTGGATGTTGCTAACCAAATGGGGTGGACTGAGATGAAGAAATTGATGACAGCGGAGTTTTCAACTGCTAAAGAACTGCAAAGAATGGAAAACGAGTTGTGGAATCTAAAGGTCAAGGAGTATAACATGGTGGCTCATACTCAAAGATTTAATGAGTTAGCTTTGATGTGTCCAAGAATGGTCGAGCCAGAAAGTGTGAAAATTGAGGCTTACATCCGAGGATTGTCTGATAACATCAAGGGTGGAGTTACTTCTTCTAGGCCTACCAATTTGAATGAAGCCGTGCGTATGGCATATAAGTTGATGGAACAAAATTTTCAAGCTAGGAATGAAAGGATTCTTGAAGGAAATAAGTAGAAGCGGGAGAACTTTCAAAGTGGGAACAATAGTGGTAAGAGCAACCACAAGGATAACTCACACCAATCTTCGCAGAATAATCAAAAGCAAGGAAACGAGCGACCTGTGACTATTGCTCCGAATGAGGGAAAGGTGTCTTCTGGATCACTTCCTGTGTGTGAACGTTGTTTTACTCGCCATGTTGGTCAATGTACGATCAAGTGCCACAAGTGTAGAAAGATTGGGCACAAAGCGAGGTATTGCAAGGAAAAGAATGTTGTCACGGGTGCAAACGCTCAGCCTATTTGGACTTGTTATGATTGTGGTGAGAAAGGTCATACGAGGAACCGATGCCCAAAGAAGGTCAAGCAAGAGGAAGTTGGAGAATCTCGTGGTCGAGCTTATGCGATTAAGGATGCTGAGCCGCAAGGTCCAAATGTGGTTACCGGTACGTTTTTACTCAATAACCGCTATGCTTCTGTTTTATTTGATTCGGGTTCCGATAGGAGTTTTGTGAACACTAGATTTAGTTCCATGCTTGATATCAATCTGGTTAAAATAGATACCAGTTACGATGTAGAGTTAGCCGATGGAAGGGTAGTTAGTACGAACACGGTTTTAAAAGGTTGCACTTTGAATTTAGTGAACCATCTTTTTGAAATAGATCTGATGCCGATTGATCTTGGTACGTTAGATGTTATAATTGGTATGGATTGGCTTGTCAAGCACGATGCCGTTATTGTTTGTGGAGAGAAGGTTGTTCGTATACCTTACGGGAACGAGACGTTGACAGTCGAGAGTGACAAAGGTATGTCCCGACTAAAGGTCATATCTTGTATTAAAGCCTGTAAGTATATCGAAGGAGGTTGTCATTTGTTTTTGGCACACGTGACTAAGAAGAAACCAAAGGAGAAGCGATTGGAAGACGTGCCTGTAATTTGTAACTTTTCTAAGGTGTTTCCTGATGATTTGCCAGGACTACCACCGTCGAGGCAAGTAGAATTTCAAATTGATCTGGTATCGAGGGTTGCACCTGTTGCACGTGCACCGTATCGTTTGGCACCGTTCGAGATGAGAGAGTTGTCGGAGCAATTGCGAGAGCTGTTGGAGAAAGGATCGTCCGAGTTCATTACCGTGGGGAGCACCGGTGTTGTTCGTGAAAAAGAAAGATGGGTCTTTTCTAATGTGTATTGATTACCGCGAATTGAACAAGTTGAATATCAAGAATCGTTATCCTCTCCTGAGAATCGATGATTTATTTGATCAACTTCAAGGTTCGAGCGTATATTCTAAGATCTATCTGCGATATCACCAGCTTCGTAATAAAGAAGAGGACATTCCAATTACTGCATTTAGAACTCGGTATGGTCACTTTGAGTTTCAAGTAATGTCGTTTGGATTGACCAATGCGCCTGCTGTATTCATGGACTTGATGAACCGAGTATGCAAGCCATATCTTGATAAGTTCGTCATTGTGTTCATCGACAATATGTTGGTTTATTCCAAGGACAAAGAAGAGCATGGAAAGCATTTGAAGATTATTTTAGAGTTGCTTAATAAGGAGAGATTGTATGCCAAGTTTACTAAGTGTGACTTTTGGTTGGATTTGGTACAATTCCCTGGTCTGTGATTGATCGTAATGGTGTACATGTTGATCCCGCAAAGATCGAAGCCATTAGGAATTATGTTGCACCGACTACGCCAACTGAAGTGAGATAATTTTTAGGATTGGCTAGATACTATCAGAGGTTTATTGAAGGTTTTTCTTTGATTTCTAAGCCACTCACCAAATTGACTCAGAAAGATAAGAAGTACGAATGGGGTAAGGAAGAAGACGAAGCACTCCAGTTATTGAAACAAAAGTTGTATAGTGCACCGATCTTAGCATTGCCCGGAGGAGCGGAAGATTTTGTGGTTTATTATGATGCGTCACTTAAGGGTTATTGAGCCGTGTTGATGCAACGAGAAAAGGTGATAGCATATGCTTCCCGACAATTGAAGACTCACGAAGAGAATTACACTACTCATGATTTGGAGTTGGGAGCTGTTGTTTTTGCTCTTAGTATGGAACGAATTGTGTGGTTTTCACCGATCACAAGCACCTATAATATATTGTGAATCAAAAAGAGCTTAACATGAGACAACATCGTTGGATTGAGTTGTTAAGTGATTATGATTGTGAGATTCGTTATCATCTTGGAAAAATAAATGTTATGGCTGACACCTTGAGCAGCAAGGAAAGGATTAGGCCATTACATGTTCGAGCTTTGATGATGACTGTTTACAGCGCTCTACCTAAGCAAATCCTTGAAGCACAAAAGGAATCGATGAAGAAGAAGAATGTGAAAGCCAAGAATTTAGTGAGATTAATTAAGCAAATATTCGAGTTTCGCCCCGATGGAACGCGTTGTTTTGGAAATCGTGTTTGGTTGCAGCAATTCGGTGGATTGAGCGATTTGATTATGCACGAGTCGCATAAGTCCAAGTATTCTATCCATCTAGGATCGGACAAGATGTATCAAGATTTGAAGCTGTTGTATTGGTGGCCGAATATGAAAGATGATATTGCCACATATATTAGCAAGTGTCTGACTTGTGCGAAGGTTAAAGCTGAGCATCAGAAATCGTCTGGGTTGCTGCAACAACCTGAGATTCCTGTTTGGAAATAGGAAAGGATCAATATGGATTTTGTTAATGTACTGCCTAGAACGCCGAGTGGGTATGATACGATATGGGTCATTGTCGATTGATTGACCAAATCAGCTCATTTCCTACCGACAAAGAAGACTGATACTATGGAGTAATTCACCCAACTTTATTTGAATGAAATTGTGTGTAGACATGGTGTTCCTATTTCGATCATTTCAGATCGAGATAGCCATTTCACGTCTAGATTCTGGAGATCACTTCAGAAAGCGTTGAGGAGGAATTTGGATATGAGTACCGCTTACCACCCTCAAACGGATGGTCAAAGCGAAAGGACTATACAAACACTGGAAGATATGTTGCGTGTATGCGTGATTGATTTTGGAAGTAGTTGGGATCGCCATTTGCCTTTGGTCGAGTTCTCATACAACAATAGTTATCACGCGAGTATTAAGGCTGCACCATGTGAGGCTTTGTACGGACAGAAATGTAGATCACCTGTTTGCTGGAGTGAGGTTGGAGACAGTCAACTCACTGGTCCAGAAATGATTCGTGAAACGACCGAGAAGATCGTTCAGATTAAGAACCGCTTGTTAACTGCCCGTAGTCGTCAGAAAAGCTACGCGGATAGAAGAACTAAACCATTGGAATTTAAAGTGGGTGATATGGTACTGCTCAAGGTATCGCCGTGGAAGGGCGTTGTACGTTTTGGAAAGCGCGGAAAGTTGAGTCCACGTTACATTGGGCCATTCAAGATTCTAGTTAGAGTCGGTCATGTGGCTTATACGTTGGAGCTACCTGAAGAGCTGAAGGGGATTCATAGTACTTTTTATGTTTTGAATCTCAAGAAATGCTTGGCGAAAGGCGACATTGTCGTTCCGATGGATGAGGTTCAACTTGATGATAAGTTGCACATGATTGAAGAGCCATGAAAAGTGTTGATCGAGAAGTCAAGCGGCTTAAGCAAAGTCGGATACCTATCGTTAAAGTTCGTTGGAATTCGTAAAGAGGCCCAGAATTTACTTAGGAACGTGAGGATCAGATTAAGAATAAGTACCCTCATCTCTTTACGAGTAATGATGAAGCGAGGAAGAGTAGATAAGTCAAGCTGAGCACCGGGACGACGCTCCCTAAAGGAGGGGAGAATGTAACAACCCGAGTTTCAGGTCAACGTTTATCCCGAGCTATGATAATTATTTTATTACTTAATTGATTTTAGTCGTTATGCCATATAAGGTTTGGTGAAAATTTCTATTTATTGAGAAATTACAAGCCGTGATTGAGTTTCTATTTGTTTTTAGCGTCCGAAAAAGTTAGAAAAAAAAATTATATTGTCGCTCCGAGAGCGTGATTGTTTTATTTTTGTATTTTATGGCTTTTCCCCGTGTTTTTGTAAAAAGTGTGTCAAGAATCGAGATTTACGTGATTTAACATTTTATTAAATGTTTTAAAATAAATTTAGTGGGATGGAATAAAAATATTTACGAATGTGGTGTGACCCGAGCTTTTTGGCCGACTATAAAACAAAAGAAAACACCTTGGTAATTAATTTGAAGGACTAATAGGGAAGGAGGGACTATTTGTGTTAAAGTTTCAAACTTAATTCCTATATAAACAAACACATACATCTATTATTTCTTTTACAATTTTTTTTTCTCCTTGTCCTCTCCCTTTGAACCCACGACCGGCCGCCACTCACACCACCCAAACTCGACGATTTTCTGACATGCAATACGATCTAATTACATTTTCTAAAGGGAGATGATTTGCACACTCTTCTAATTGATTGGCACACTCAAAAATATTATATGTTGACATTTATACCCCTAGATCATATCTAATCATGGGCTCATGGCCACCACTATAAGGGTATAAATGTCAACATACAACACTTTTGAGTGTGCCAATCAATTAAGAGAGTGTTCAAATCACTTCCCTATTCTTAATCCTCTCATCAAATCCTACATATCCCACTAAAAATATTACACATGCAATGGGTATTTTGTGAAATAGAAATTTAGTTGATTTCTTGAAGTTTTTATCTAAAATGAAGGTTTATTGAGGTTAGATAAGTGTTCTTGCAAGTGGGTTTTGTTGAAAAAGGTTTTAGTTTTGTTGTTTGGGTTGCGTCTGAAGTTCGAACCACAAGGGGAAGCCAAAACAAAATTTTCTTATAGCTTTGTGAGTATTCTAGTTATATTCTTGTATGATTAATTTGATGATATTGCGTGTAATATATATTATGTGCTATAGGATTTAAGTGCAAAAATTATTAAAAGTATACTTGATTATTGATTGAAGTTTGATGGTTTTAGTATACATAAATAGGCTGGTTAAACATATTTTGATAATTGGTTTCAGTCCAAAATGTCATTTTAAAGGGTTTTGCATTGACTAAGTTTGACCAGAAATTTTGGCTGCCCGTAGCGTGTCAAGAAATTTTTAAAATCTATTTTGAGCTTGATAAGATGATAGAGCTTGTTTTTACGAACGTTTTGATATAAAACGGGTCGCGTAACTCTTAATAACGAAGATTTTACGGCTAAATGAAGTTTGGAAATTTTGGTGTAAAAGTCAACCACGAAGTTTGACTTTTGAAAGTCAAACTTTCGTATACTTTTGAATATGGTTTATAATGAGCAAATGGTTAGTAATGTCAGTTAATTAATGATGAAATATGAAGTTCGAATTATATTATCATTCCTTTCGACAACTTTCTAAAAATAAAAACTTTATGGTAAACGAAGCGTAACGCAATTGTAATTGTTGTACATATATACGTAATAGTTATATAAATATATGTAGAAGTATGCATTATATGAATTATTTTAGATAGTTCGATTAAATACCTACAATGGCGATTATTCAAACCTCCTAAAAAATAGGATCTGACGATCAATGGCGATTCCCTTTATCAACCCTTAATCTTCCTGTAATAAATCCTAATCCTTCTCCGATACGTAATAACGTTCGACCTAAATCTCGTAAACTTCCACCCCAAACCCCCTGCCACTACCTACTGTTTCTGTGCACTCCCCCATGTACCACCTGAAACTACCCAAAGAAGACAATTAATGGGTATTACCACCCCTAAGCGGAGTATCATAACATGGAAACACGATTCCTACATCTTTTATTCATCTACTCCGAAATTATACAAGTCATTAAACCGAGCTACAAAGGATAAGGTCCTTCAACAATACCGTAGGAACCTTAATACCACCACCCACGCGTGATACCAAATATCCGAGCCCCTTAGTTGCTCCCGTTAGTGCTCCGATGCCTAACCAGAAAATATCCATTCCGTTTCCTTCAAGAAGAAACGATGAAAGGCGCCGTGAAAAAGCTAATGATCAAATTGAGAAATTCTACGAAATCTTTAGAGATATGAGTTTCGAAATTAGCTTTATGGATGCCTTGACTCTTATGCCGAAGTTTGCCTCAACTCTAAAAACTTTAATCGGAAACAAAGAAAATGATGAAATTGCTAAATTGAACGCGACTTTCCAGCTTTCATCCAAAACATTTACCGAAAAAACTTGGAGACCCTGGCCGATTTCTTATTCCATGTGAATTTTCTGGGATTAATTCATGCAACGCCTTGGCCGATCTCGGCGCGAGCATTAATCTCATGCCATATTCAGTCTGGAAAGATCTCTCTCTTCCCGAACTTACCCCGACTTGCATGACGCTAGAGCTAGCGGACCGTTCAATCACCGAACCAATCGGTATAGCCAAAGATGTCCGTTTAATGGTGGGAAAGTTCCAGTTTTCACATATTTGCATGTTCGTGAGAATATGAACCAGACCCCCTAGGACCTTTAATTCTCGGAGTGAGTTTCTTAAAGACCATCATGCCATTGATAAATGTTAGCGAAGGTGAAATAACCCCTTCGTGTTTGGCAAAGAAGCCATCACTTTCAATCTGGACCAAACTTCGAGATACACGGCTAATTACAATCATATGACAGCGAACCGAATCGACGTCATCGAATTGGCTTGTGAAGAATACTCTCAAGAAGTTCTCGGATTCTCCGACGTTGTTGCATATAACAATCCGTCTCCGTATTACGATCCGGTTGTCTCAAATTCTTCTCCAACTCTCACTCCCTTCGGGGATAGTGATTTTCTCCTTTTTGAAGAAGCCGATGCTTTCTTAAGTATCGATGACGAACCAGTTTCACCGGGGATTAATGCAACTTATTATGACCCGGAGGGGGACGTTCTTCTTCTCGAAGCTATTCTTAATAGTGAACCCTTACCTCCCCTTCCGAATCATAAAGATTATTCGCCCGGGATTCAAAGAGAAATTAAAATGTGTGAAGCTAAAACTGTTGAATCCTCAATTGATGAACCTCCCGAGGTTGAACTCAAGGACTTACCTCCCCATCTCGAATATGCATTTTGAAGGGGGGACAACAGTTAGCCCCGTCATAATTGCTAAAGATTTGAGTGTCGAGGAAAAAGCCGCTCTCATAAAGGTGTTAAAGTCCCACAAGCGAGCTCTCGCTTGGAAACTCTCTGACATAAAGGGTATTAACCCGGAATTTTGTACTCACAAGATTCTTATGGAAGAGGACTACACACCGGCGGTCCAACATCAGAGAAGGGTAAATCCGAAAATCCACGATGTTATCAAAAAGGAGGTTGAAAAACTCCTTGAAGCTGGATTAATTTACCCGATCTCGGATAGTCCATGGGTGAGCCCGGTACATTGTGTACCAAAGAAGGGAGGAATGACTGTAGTAACCAATGATGATAATGAGTTGATTCCTACCAGATTGGTTACGGGGTGGCGAGTATGCATTGACTACCGAAAGTTGAATGAAGCCACCCGGAAAGACCATTTCCCATTACCCTTCATGGATCAAATGCTCGAAAGACTCGCGGGAAACCAATATTATTGTTTCCTCGATGGCTTCTCGGGTTACTTTCAGATTCCTATTGACCCGAAGGACCAAGAAAAGACAACATTCACTTGCCCATACGGAACGTTTGCCTATCGCCGCATGCCTTTCGGCTTATGCAATGCACCCGGCACGTTTCAAAGATGTATGATGGCAATCTTCCATGACATGATCGAAAAAACAATGGAAGTGTTCATGGATGACTTTTCGGTCTTCGGGGATTCTTTCTCTACATGCCTATCCCATTTGGAAAAGATGTTAAAACGGTGTGAAGACACCAATTTGGCCCTAAACTGGGAGAAAAGCCATTTTATGGTGAAGGAAGGCATTGTTCTTGGACACAAAATCTCTAAGTCGGGAATTGAGGTCGATCGAGCTAAAGTTGAAGTTATAGCCAAGCTCCCTCACCCGACTACTGTCAAAGGTGTCCGTAGTTTTCTTGGGCATGCCGGTTTTTACCAAACGCTACTGACGGTTCATTAAGGATTTTTCCAAAATTTCCCGACCGATGACTCATCTTCTTGAGAAAAATACTTTGTTCATCTTCTCCAATGAATGTATTCAAGCTTTTGAAACATTAAAGAAAAAACTTACTGAAGCTCCAATCTTGATTGCCCCGGACTGGGACTTACCCTTTGAGCTTATGTGCGATGCAAGCGACTTTTCCATAGGTGCAGTCTTGGGGCAACGTCATGAAAAACACTTTAGGCCTATACACTATGATAGTAAAACAATGAACGAGGCGGAATCGCATTACACCAAGACGAAGAAAGAAATGTTAGCCGTGGTGTATGCCTTCGAAAAATTCCGATCTTACCTCTTCTTGAACAAAAGCATTATGTATACGGATCATTCCGCCCTAAAATATCTGTTTGCTAAAAAAGATTCCAAGGCGAGATTGCTCCGGTGGGTTCTCCTCCTTCAAGAGTTTAAATTTAAAGTAATTGACACACAAGGAGCCAAGAATCTCGCGGCCGATCATCTTTCCCGATTAGAAAATCCGTATGAAAATGTGCTCGACCCAAAGGAGATAAATGAAAAGTTTCCTCTCGAGACACTTAATATGGTAACTTTTCGTGGTGACTCAAGTACCCCGTGGTTTACCGATTATGCAAATTACCACGCGGGGAATTTCATTGTTAAAGGGATGTCGTCCCAGCAAAAGAACAAGTTTTTCAAATATGTTAAACACTACTTTTGGGACTACCCCTATTTGTTCAAAACATGTGCGAATCAAATGATCTGACGGTGTGTTGCAGGCCAAGAAGCTATTAATATCCTCATAGCTTGCCATAGTAGACCCACCGAGGGACATTACGGTGCCAACTACACCGCCGAAAAGGTTTTTGACTCAGGATTTTATTGGCCCACAATTTATCGAGATGCCTATGACTTGGTCACCCGATGTGACACTTTTCAGCGTCAAGGAAAAATTTCGCAACGTGATGAAATGCCTTAAAATTTCATCCAAGTTTGTGAAATCTTTGACGTTTGGGGCATCGATTTCATAAGGCCGTTCCCGTCTTCACGAGGGAACAAATACATACTCGTGGCTGTCGACTATTTGTCAAAATGGGTTGAAGCGAAAGCGCTCCCTCACCAATGACGACCGAGTTGTTTGCAAATTTCTTAAATCTCTCTTCGCCCGATTCGGTGCCCCTCGTGCTATCATAAGTGATCGCGGAACCCATTTTTGCAATGACCAGTTTGCAAAGGTCATGCTTAAATACAGAGTTACTCACCGTCTCTCCACCACGTATCACCCATAAACAAGTGGGCAAGTTGAGGTATCTAATCGTGGCTTGAAACGAATACTTGAAATGACCGTAGGCGAGAACCGTGCCTCTTGGTCGGATAAACTAGATGATGCACTTTGGGCCTTCCGTACCACTTACAAAACACCCATCGGGTGTACTCCATATAAGCTCCTGTACGGAAAGGCATGTCATCTACCGATCGAGCTCGAGCACAAAGCCTATTGGGCCTTGAAGCATGCAAACTTTGACCTTGAGACCGTAGGT